>JAVQIZ010188754.1:0-10652 GCA_036023535.2 Galaxias brevipinnis
CACACCCACACACACACACACACACACACACACACACACACACACACCTTGGAGGCTGCCGTGACCGCTGCAGTAGCCGCCAGATTCAGACCCCTCTTCCCAAACCTCATCATGGTGGCATAACTCTTGTCCTTGGCCTGGGTTATATACTCATCTATCTCCTGCAGGGGAGGTGTAGCAAGAGAGAGACAGAGAGACATGGAGACAGAGAGACAGGGGGACAGGGGGACAGCGAGACGGGGAGACAGGGAGACAGTGAGACAGCGAGACAGCGGGACAGGGAGCCAGAGAGACAGGGAGACAGCGAGACAGCGGGACAGGGAGACAGCGAGGAAGGGAGACAGGGAGACAGAGAGACGGGGAGACAGAGAGACAGGGAGACAGACAGAGAGACAGGGAGGTGAAGAGAGTAATGGGGAGTGAAAAAAGCATGAAAAAGATTGTGCGGATGAAAGAAGGGCATAATAAAAACAACAACAAAAGAGTTGAGTGGACGCAGAAAATTTGCTGTTGATCCTGTAACGCTATCATAGAATGTGCAGGTGCGACGAGCGCCTGAGGCTGAACTCTGACCTTCTCCTTGTTGGACAGGGTGGGATGGACAAACTTGCGGTAGAGGACGCTGGAGCCCTTGGTGTACGGGGACAGGAGCCAGATGACAAAGGCTATCTTCAGCTCAAAGTAGAACGGGAACCTGAAGCAAACAGACAGGGCAGTAACGCTAGTATTTTAATGCAGCCCACGTGTTCAATAAGACATAGAAAAAAAATAACAGATCACAAAATGTTCAGCGTTTCAAAAAAAAGCAATCTCTATAACAAGTAGTCACGCTGTATGTTTGAATGTCAAAACCAGAGGCTGAGGTAAAGCAGGGCAGTGCTAAGAGCAGCCTGATGAATGGGTCTTCTGATATTATGTACGGCTGTTGGGTTCCTCCAGGCTGGAGGCAGCAGCACAGTGAGGGCTTCCAGGCATCAGGAGCCTATGGACAGTCACACGACATCAGACAGCCACCACAGACTTACCAGGAGAGCAGCAGGTCTGTAGCCGTCTCTGCCGTGGTGAATAGGGCAAACACTATCCAGTACATCATCCACTTGACCTTAACACCATTTAAAAAAAATAAAATCAATAAAAACAGTAGGATTGGAGAGAGAATAACATAAAAAGAAGATCAAAGGCGGCATTGCACACAACAGACGTTGTGTACAACATGAGCATGCACAAACACTCACAGCGTGCCAAGAGAAAATATGTCTCTGTCTAGACCTACTCAATATACATGATGGATGACACAGAGTAAGAGGATTAATTGGAAGTAAAACATTTGTCTATTTACTGTGTTAACAAGTGTCAGCAACTGCTGCATTTGACGCAACTAAAACGGAATGGATATTGGACGTTAAATATCTGTATATACCCTGCAGGTTTGTTAGCAGTGCATTGGTCGACAGGGGATGAGTCACAGTGGCATGTCAGTGCATTAAAGCTCAAGAAATGCTCTTACAGCATCACTGGGATTCAGAGGAAAACAAAAGAGACCACGCGCAGAGGGGCGAAGGCAACAAAAACAACAGGTCTAAACATGGCGTCGTCCTCCACCTCCCTCCTCGCTTTGAGTCTGTCACTGGGGTGGCCCTCTGCCGGAGCCGTCGTCGAGACGGGGGTTTCCATGGCAACCAGCCGGGAGGAGACTGTTCTCCAGAGCGAGGCTAGGCAGAAGGCCAGAGCAGACTCCCACTCCTACTCTACTTCCACCCCTCCTCTTTTGAATCCCTCTCTCTGTCTCCCTAGTAGGGATGAGGTAAGCGGGGAGGGCCCCATTTCAACAGATCCTGCTCAAACCACCTCCTACGGAGAAAGCAAGAGCACGCTGTGCTGTATCCTTGTTGCCACTGCCCATCCACAAACAATCATTATAACCATTACATTTTATTATCTGGTAGTTTAGTGTAAATGCTTATTTGTTCTATCAGAGGGCTGGATTAGGCTACATCACTACATGGGAAATAAACAGGCTAGCACTTGGCACTCACATATTCCTTGACATTTTTCGTCTTGACGGCCTTGTAGGAGGAGTAGGCCGGGTAGAGTGTCCCAAAGGCCAGGCTGTAAGCAGAGGAGAAGCCTGGGTCAAAGGTATGGGGTCATAGTTCAAGGTAAACACGGTCACCTGATATGGACTCGGGCTGTTGACATTGACGTGTTAAAATATTGACACAAAGAAACTTCTCTGTACAAGTTGACTACTCTTCTAAAGTAAACACCAAGTGCTTTGTGGAAAGTGGGGCAGCTTTAGTGTAAGCAATGGGCTCTGTTTAAAAGCAAGCCTAGCTACAGTACTCCATTAGGTGAAACGAGAACAGCCTTGTTAAAAACGAATATGTCTGGGAGGGATACTACATCTAAAGCCTGCCAGTGTATCAAAAAAACTATGCAGGTGGACACAAAGGACAAGAAGGCGAATCACCACCATGTGTTAGCTTAACCCCCCCCCCCGCCACACACACACACACGCACACACGTTTGTCCTGTCCCGTCCCCTGCATGTGACAATTTGTGCTGATGTGACAGGAAAAGGGAATGCAGAGTCAGGAAGGAGTAGGGAAGGGGCAACACGCTGGTCCCTAGTTACAGTTCAGCCAAACGGCAACCAGGAGATCCCACAAGTGTATGCATGCACGCGTTTAAATCCCCCCCCCCCCCCTTCCTGTGCCTTTTGTCTATGAACTAACTAGGTCCCATGGTCAGTCATGCGTGCAGCCTGCCTCTGGGCCTGGGCCTGGCTCTGTACAGCGAACGGAGACTGACTGGGACGCGTGGCAGAGTTTAGGGCTAGCAGCCTCCCATAGCAGACGCCCTCTGTCCCATTGTGTTCCAGTCGCTGATCCTGCCCCCTCCCATTACACTACTCCCAAATCCCACAGAGATTCAACACATGGATGGGCTATATCTAGGCTAGACCAAACAGACATTGGCAAGGTCAATGTTTCTTCCCTCATTTCTGATCATTGTTGGCAATTTTACCCTTTAATTCAATTAACATAAGCTGGAGGCTTTGACACAATCATTAAATGGGTGCTAGAGCTACAAGTTAATACTTCTTTTCGAAAGTGTATTCAAGATGGAAGGGAAAGTGAGGGATCGCCTATTGCAGGGACTGACAAAGTAGCATGCAGATGTGGGGAATGAAATTTGTTGAGTAAAATGAGAATTCACAATATCAAACCTTACAATGAGGTCAGATGACTAGCTGGGAAATGAGCACACAGACTGTAGTTGACATTAAAGTAATTAATGATTCTTATTTCACCTACCGCCTCATCTTGAGTCAAGAATGAGTCATCTAAAGTAAATAGTTGTTACCATCAGGTTATGTATGAGAGGAATAGGCCTATTAGCTTTGCTCAACTATAGCTTCAAATAGCATATGCCAGGACTTCAGTGTTATGGAACAGTACAGTAGGGTCTTCACGCCAGCACTGACATGCAATCGAATATTTGCCTCCAGCTAAAATAATGTAAATTAAACCTAGCGGCTTGGTAGCTACAGACAGTAGCTTTGCCGCTAACATTGTCTGTTAGGTTACCTTGTTGGGCATAACTATTATTTTCATGTTAATATAGTAATGTGTATGCATTTGTCTCCAGTTGTACACCTCCCTAAGTCATTAATCCAACGTTTTGGAAGACAACGTCTCAGTCGGTGATTGTGTAGGAGGAGCTGCCTGTCAAATTATGTTTAGCTGAGCATATGACTGGGCAATCATATTTCTCCACCAGATGGTTTGCGATTGAGCTGCAAACCAAACGTCATTAGCTAGCTTATTATTACCATGTGCAATAAAAAATAACATGTAAGTTGTTGTCCATAGCTGCAGAACGTAAAAAAATATGGTAGAAACGTTGCTAGCTTTTAGGCTGCTTGCTATGCTAGCGTGGGATGGATGGCAAATTCAAATGACTGTGCTAGCCCACAAGGGCCACGGTAGCTAGTAACGTTAGCGCATTATTGCACCGAGAATGAATGACAGTAGGAAATTGTTACCGTTGCCAAGCAGATGCTTCTCAATACTCACACAACTATCCTTGAGATGATCCAGGAAACCATTTTAAGTGAGTGTAGCGAGTTTTCGAACTAGCCAAGACTAGCTAAGTACCCCCATTCCGCGAGACAGTTTTGTTGTGATGAGAGCGGAATTTATTTAATTTGCCGAACGCTAGCTTGTGTTTGCAGTTGCTGCTTCTCAAGTAGGTAAGTGTAGATTCTGCTGCAGTGTGTCTCCAACACTAGGCAGCTACTTTCTGTACCGTTATGGAACGCCCCCTTTCTCTTAAAGGTACAGGACCGTGGTAAATCTTGCATTCAGATAGTAACATAACAATCAGGGCCCAGCTGCAGCCAGACCCTTCTCTACTAACAGGCAAATAAAATTATATAGTAATAATAATAATACACTTTATGTATATAGCAAAAGTCACAATACATTAAAATTACATTTTAAGTGCTCTTAGATATAAATCTGGAAATATATACATTTTTGTGTAAAAATAATTCAAATTTAATTAAATTAAACTCATGCAAGTCATAGATACACACTAGGTAATGGCCATGCTAAATAAAAGCTAATTTAAGTTTTCTTAACAATATATCCACACTCTACCACCCTCAGGTCCTCCGGCAAGCCGTTCCCAAAGTCTGAGGCTGGTGTGGCTAAAAGCGGCCTCACCATAGAACTTAGATCGGACCCCAAGACCAACTGAGACAGCTACCATAGGACCAAGGATATAGTGAGAACTTAAAAGAGGTGTAATGTGTGCTCTCATTAGACCAGACTCCAGACAAGCCAAGAACATTAAAATTGTCACACCTCAAAGCGTGCATTAGTCTGAAGTCTCAGTATTGGCCTGGTAGGGAAGCAAACGTACTCTGGCAATTCAGTTTTTGTTAATCGAAGGCAGATTTGGTCACATTTCGGATGTGGGAAACAAAAATTACATTAGAATCTATACATGGACACATATTAGCCTGGTGCCAGTGACTTCAATCTGGTGGTCAGCTTCTCTCTCTGTGCCTCTACTCCATTTTTATCCTGGTTGAGCTGAAAAGGTTCTGAGCCACCCATACATTAATGTCTAAAAAGAGCATGTCATCAGGAGACACAGCATCAATACAGAGTATCATCATGACCCCTAATGCATGCCCTCAGTGAGACACAATTCAAAAGTACTGTATGGACACATACAATTGTTTTTATTGTAAACTTTATTTTGAAAAATCAAACAGACTAAGATCAATTTATATATTGTATTGATACACTGTTAAAGGACCAGTAGTTCTGTTCAGCTGAAATTGTGATTCTTGTGTGGTATGACATCTGCAGTTCATTTAACCCATGGGACAACAGCAGTGACCGAAACCAACGGATATATTTTTCTAAACCTTTTCAGAGGTTATCATAATAAATCAGAAATAACCTTACCATCCGGTGTATAGTAAAAAAAAAAATTAAAAAAAATGAAGAAAACACACTTTTACGTAGTCCGTACTTAATAATAAACAACTAAAAATACAAAACTTTGGTCTATATCCCTTCACTGTGTCATAAGTCCACTGCCATCAATAGTTATGAGTCAGATGTTAAAACTAAAAACAAAAGCTGGTGAAGCAATTTTCTATGGGAGAAAAATGTGTTGCCCACTCCCAAAATTAAGCGATAGAAAGAAAAGGCAGGGCTTATATTAGTCTGTTTTTTACACTGCAGCTGAACCTAAAGGCACGTCAGCTTCACCTCCCTCAGTCTCACAATTACAAAAAACAGAACATACACACTGACTTTAAATAGTTAATCAAAAACTCAATTGGAAAACTAGATGTGTTTTGAGCTTACTGTGTAACATCTATCAAGTTCCTTCATCAAAACGCAGACTATCCAAAACCCTTTCCTTTCCACTCCAAATAAGGAATTTTCTAAAGAGCAATCCTTTACTCTTTCAGCATCCAATGAACGTCCATTCTGCCCTGCAAAAACCTAACCTGTTAATCACCAAAGCTTTTGTGTGTGTGTACTGTGTGTGTGTGTGTTTGCAGCCGAGTGGTCTTGTGGCATCTTGGGGTGATGTGGAGGCAGGGGCACTACGGGCGCGCTAGCTTGGGCTCGTGGGCCCTCAGAGTCCCCACAGCATCTTTCACGGCATGGTAAATGATGTTCTTCACCTGAAGAACACAGAAGAACACACTAATTACAATACTGTTTACACGTGGAAGAAATACTGTCAACCAAGTTTCAGACCAATAAACTAGTATCTTACATAGCCAAACTCATGCTTCTGAAGTATACCCTTTAAAATCAACAGATTGCTACTGTTCCCAATGTGGGCTCTCCAGTTCAATCCTATATATGTATTCTCTAGGTGCCCTCTCCAGACGTACCTGTAGCTTGTCCTCGTGGTTGGAATGGGTGGTGGAGAGGTGTCTGAACTCCTGGGTCAGTCGGAAACAGTGTTTCACATGCTCTGGGGACACAAAGTCCTCCGCCACCTTGATACAGCTGTACAGGTTGTGGACCTGGAGGAACAGGAGCATAGGTTGATAACCAAGAGTCGTCAAGCCTAACTTTCACCCATTGTATTCAGTCAAGTAAAAAGGCATAGGGAGAAGCACAACTGGGTAAAGAAAGGGATTGTGTGAGTGACGTCCAGGCCAATTAACAGCTTTCTAAAGGGGTTGGTGTCTCTTAGGATCTGACCTGGTGGGGTGCCCCAGCAGGAATAAAGACGGCGTCCCCGAGGAACTGTACGATGGCCCAGCCCTGGACGCCATACTCCTCGTAGAGCCTTCGGCGCAGCACCTGGTCCAGGTACCAGCTCTGATCGTGGATGGGGTCGTGGTCTGGAGGGTTCTCCTGGCCCTGCTCTTCCCCCACCTGCCAGAACAAGACAAATGCATTTCACAAAAATAAAAATAAAAAAAACACACACACACACACAAAATGTGTGTTAGACATTGAGCTGGAAGAATTGTTTGAAGCAAAGGCTCGACACGCACCTTGCGGAGCAGCTCTCGGATCTTCTCTGCATCCTTGGCGGCATAGATGTGCCAGAGGGCTCCAGGTTTCTCCTTCACCTCATACACCCTCCTCTTCGTCATCTCATCGACATCCCCCTCCTCGATGGTTGTCATCACCTCTGCGGACGCAGACGGACAGGGCACACAGCATGGCAGGGTCAAACACATCAGCTCTCACCGAAAAGAGGAGTGTAGTGGACGAGCCGGCCATGGCTGTTGAGCTCTTAATTTACCAGCCACATCCACCGGTTGGGCTTTAAGTAACCAGCTAACATTACATCGATTAAATTCAGTAATGACAACATACAGTACGTTTGGAAAAACCTAAGATGTGCCATAAGTTGTTGGTAGCCCGTGGAAATTAGCTTTAAAATCTTTTGAATTGAGTTGAGTAGAATTACAGTAAGGATATCGGAAGGGCACTTCCCCTACTTTCAGTAGCAATGATGGCAGCTATTTTCATGATGACAAATAATATTTACCAACAAAAATAAAATAAATAAAAAAAACACAAAATGTCACAATTGTCATGAAGTTTACACATTAACAAGACAACCTATAATTGTCTACGATCGATGAATCTACAGAGGGGAAAAACTACAGTCTACATAACAGCGTAGTTTATTCAGTTAGCCCTTTGAATGTATAAATAGTAATAGTCCGCTATTACTTGAAGCACAAAGGGGATTTCGTTCGAAGAGTCCCTCGTCTTCCTTGGCAATTTGCTTTTCATAGAACCTCATTATTCAGCTAAATCTATGTGGCAACAGTGTTCAATTCTACATGACGCAGGCCTACACACAGTATTAATATTACACTGAATCTTTGAGGAACCGTGGGTCAAGTTCTCAGCCATGACTATCAAAAACAGTACACTGTGTTGTTCAAGGATTAAAGTAGGACAGCTTGTATGCAAGAAAAACACATAAACTACCAGGAATATCGACTTTGTAACTAAGAAGGGAATAAGGTTAAATGTAAAATTCAGAAATCAGGCTGTCGTTTAAGGGGTCAATACAGAATCGGCAATCGGAGAGACCCAGGCTGCAAACTAACTTTCCGAGCATCTTAAACAGACCGACCAACAGTAATCTGAACCCCCCGCCATAAAGTGAAAGGGGGGAGGGGGGGGATGGATCAGAAGTGAAAGAACATCGAGTTAGTGGAGAAGGGCATGCTACGGAGGTTATACAACTGAAAGTCTACAGACCTTTGCGTCCAGCGATATCTGCTTCTGTGAATGAGAAATGTTGCCACAGTCAAGAGGAGTTGAGACCCACTGAAGGGTTGTATTTAGCCCCTTATGGTTCATGATTAAGGCTACGTTCAAATCGATGATTAAATCCAGATTATTAAACTAGTCTTGGGTATATTTGGGGAGCCGAAACAGATTTATACGCAATTGAAATAAACATTTATTATTTCCTAGTTATACCAGCTTCGATACATAAATGTTTTACATAAGAATCCCTCTGAAGATTCGCAAGAAAAATATCCAAACTTGTCAATCATGCATGTGTAAAAAACAGGAGACGCCTGTCAATCAGTAACAACGTCAAAGACAGTAATAATTTAAAGTGTTATAAGCTGCTATAAATGAGTGGGGAGTCCAATGTATACGTGTGAGCATATGCACATATATAAAAATACACACACGTGTGTGTGTGTGTAAGGACTCACCCTGTTCGTGGTCTCCCTCTCCTTGAGGGATGCCAACATATACCATGACGTTGACGGCGTCAGACACGTCCAGATGCAGGTTAGTGGTGCCCACCTTCCTGTCCTCCGTGGAGATCAGGCCTGGGGGGAGTGGGGAAAACGAACAGACACATGAGAGAGGCAATATGGTAGAAATAGGTGGAGGGAAGTGCTTGATTAGCAGAGTCTGCGGTCAATAGATTCCCTCTGGGACTGTTACGGACGGTGATTTAGTTGTATTTGTCCGTATGCATTGTGTATTTGGTTTGTTTGTTCTCTTCCTCTGTTTCTCCCTTCACTATCCTTCCCTATACAGGTGACCGTTCCCTATTGGTTGTCTTCTTCCAGTCGTCAGTTTTGCACCAGCTGCCGGCCCAATCCCGCGTCTGTCCGTCTCTATTTAAATCTGCCGCCATGCACAGGCTTACGGAGAGATAGGCTTACGGAGAGATTGGCTTACGGAGAGATCGATTTTTATACATGGTGTTTGGCTGATACAAGTTGTGGTTGAAAGTGTGATATTGTAAATAAACCCCATTACTATTGAATACTGCTTTTGGTTTGTCTCTTGTATTGCACCGCATCCTCCACTACACCCTTCACCCTGGGCAGTGTTAGACCCTACCGCACCCTAGACCTAATACCATCGGAGGGTCGTAACAGGGACTAACTAGGCTCTTTCCCTCACCATAGGCGTTGTACATCTTGGGCCCCAGGTCGGGACGCACAAAGAAGTTGGGCAGGCGCGAGGCCAGGTTCAGACGGCCGTCTCTCTTAGTGTACTCTGGCAGTGGGAGGTTCTCCATCAGGTCGTCAAACCTGGGGGAAGATGGTGGTCATGTTCAGAGAAGTATTCAAAACACTAGTGCTCAAAATTCCAGCAGTTTGTCCAGCAATGTGGAAAGGACAACAAGGAGTGTCAGTTAGATAGTAGGCAGATATAATAAGTACTGATCATATAGACTTTTCTGTTGATGAGAGTAAAAAAAATTGTCTTACCTTGTAGGCATCATGTCCCTAAAGTCTTCTCCTGGGGGCCAGTCCTTCAGTTTCAGCACCATGGGCTGACTGTCAGCGCCCTTCAAACGCTCTGGGACACAAAGATTACCAAGACTAAGTCACGCAGATGGCACGTAGAAAGAAAATGGAGACTAACAAACACGGGAAAAAAACATAGGAGCAATCAGGAAGAAATGAGTGGCACCTTTCACTAAGTTATGAGAGAGGACGATGCTACTCACTGGAGATGATCTGGAAGCCATCCCAGAAGTCTCGGACCTTGACGTCGGAGATGATGGCGCAGTTCCTACAGTTGACCAGATCCACGTCCTGGTCTCCAAACTCCTTGCTGAAGGCCTCGGGAAGCCACAGATCACTGTTCAGACGCTTGTGGATGCTGGACACCAACACCGGCTGGAGAGAACAGGGGGGGGGGGCGACAAGCGGGTGAGAACTCTACCGCCAACGAAAACTGAGAGACGCTAATAGCTCAATCTTCACAGGTTCCATCATTGGAATAAAAAAAAAAAGACATTTGTGGAGCATACTCGCTTGATAATATTGAGAGCTTCAGTCTCACCTGGCCCTGCTTCCAGCACTCTCTGAAGATCTTCCAGTTGTTGCTGTTGCTGGGGTCCTGCAGGCAGAGGAGGCGCCCGTCGCACAGCCATGTGTGGGAGGTGTGGGGGTCCAGGACGCTGAGGCCCATCACGCCGTCCCGGCGGCCCCCCATGCCGCCCAGCTCGCCCCCGTCAGTACCCCCGGTGCGACGGCCCTCTGCCTTCTTGGTCTCCACCACCGAGGCAATGATGTGATCCAGGAAGTTGGGCAGGCTGCCCTTCATCTTGTCACCCTGGAAGAAGAAGAGTACACAAGTCAGTGAGAC
>JAVQIZ010188768.1:0-29006 GCA_036023535.2 Galaxias brevipinnis
TCCCATAGCTCTGTCAAGCGTTAATCCCCCCTCTCTCTCTCTCTCTCTCTCTCTCTCTCTCTCTCTCTCTCTCTCTCTCTCTCTCTCTCTAACAGATTGCCAATAAGCTAGGTGGCAGGCAGCCCCAACACGTGTCCCCCTCCCCGGCCCCAGTAATGGCCTGTCCCTGGTGGAGGGGGTGGAGGGAGCACCTCCATGTCACCAAGCCCAGTTCCTCCTCTATCCCCTTCTATCCTCTGACCCATCGTCCTCTCCTCCCATCGCTGTCACCTTATCCACCTTCCAATCCGCTCCCGTCTCCAAGGCGTTCCGTTATGTGTCCCGGGGGCCTTCTCTCTCTGCCTAGTTATCTTACTGTTGTCATGCTGGGCCCCCCAGGAGCCACACACTGAGCAGTGGCTCCAGGCAGCACTAGGGGACATGACAGGGCCATCGAAGATATAGGGACCTGACATCGCAGAGGATGCCAGGGTGACAAGGTGGAGTTTTAAAGGATAAAAGCCTTTTTCGATTTCATGAACCCGGCGATCAGTGTGGCGGCTGAGGGTGGTGGCGATACTCTCTTATTTCTGGAGCGTTGTCACAGCCTGACAGCCTGCAAGGTAGCACTCTTACGAGATCTGGAACATAACTAATGGTCTCAAATCCTGTTGCAGATTGTTGGAGTTGATTGGAAAGCTTACATATGCAGTTTGTTAGGAAGATGTGGGTACATTACCCCTGAGCCACTCCAGTGTACCACACTCTATCAGAAAGTTTCTTTCAGATTACCCTTTCCTGAAAGACTCAGAGTGGGTTCAGCCTGGACTTCATTTGAGTACAAACATAAAGACTCTGTGACTGTGTGCGTGCATGTGTGCATGCTGTCTGTGTGTGTGTGTGTGTGTGTGTGTGTGTGTGTATGTGTGTGAGAGTGTGTGTGTCTGTGCATACGCATGGTTGCCCATCTGAGCCGCCGTCAGTGAAATCGATTTTCCCTCACTGACTTTTTGAAATTGCACCTCGTCTATAGCAGCTCTATTTAGGAGTGGAGTTATTTTATTTTTCTACCCTGGTCCTATTACAATCATTTCAATTAGATGGATTGTGTCCTTTTGAGAGATGTTCTTTTCAGGTGGGGCAAGAAGAACAACAACCGCGTTAACCTCTTGTGGGGTCTGTGCCGTGGATAAGACCCAGAGTCAGTGGAAACACGCTGATGTATCAGCAATGTGCTGTCATAAACCCCACAACAAAAGCACATCAAATTCGGGGAATTTCTCACTATTGCATCAGTGTTACTGCCTGACCTCTGACAGTTACAAGCATATCAAAGGGCAAGCAAGTGTTTATTCATGTTCTGGCAACAAATCTATTTCTTCCCAGTGTGTGATTTTGTTTGTGTTTGTTTGAGTGTATGTGTGTTCAACAACACACATTTTGACCCCATGGGGTACATTATGTATTGCAAAATGCACAGGATACAACGTTTTAGTATCCATTATGCCATATTCCAAGATGAGCACTTCAAAAACTAATTTTAGAATGGATTTGGGTTGAGTGCAGATATGTCCGTGGGCACCCTCCATCTCGGACGTTAATTTGAGCCCACGACACCTCCAGAAGGCCTAACGGTGAGCGATGATGTCTCAAAGCCAACCCCTCTATATCCGCTCTCGGCACGGTCAGATTTTCAAAAAGTAGAAGTACCCTTCACACACCTCCAACTGCTGGCTTGAAACATGGAACACTCAGACAGTCGAAAGATGAATCTTAAAATGTAAACCTATCTTCATGACTTATATAAATACACTATACCTACTTCCACCTGCTGGCTTGAAACATGGAACGCTCGGACAGTTGGGACATTACTCTTACAATGTAACCTTAAAGTCCATATGAAAACTTGGGCCCCAAAATGCGGACTCCAAGTGTTGAAACATTTAAAGTGTAAACCTAACTTCATGACTTATATCATCCTCTAGGAGAGGGCAGTCATAAACACCTTTAAACTTACATTTGTAACAAGGCCTGAGATGTAATAACTTTCTTTTGTTTTTCAACATGATGTTCTTTACTTCAGTGCCCATATTGGATCCTTCCTTTTCAGCCACAGCCACTGGCTACTTCTTTCTGGTATAACTGACACAGCTTTTATGGTCTGGCGCAATTCTTTGCCCCAGATCCCTATTTCCATAAGTAGTTTGGTTGTTGATATTGCCACAAATCCTCAACATCCAAATTTCACAGGACACACCTTTGTTCCCCAACCTCACTGTTCTGCCTCAGCAGCTAATTCACTATAGCGGAGTTTCTTTCTTTCGTATGCCTCATCTATCGCTTCTTCCCACGGGACTGTTAGCTCTACAAAGTTCACAGTTTGCTGTATGTTGGACCAGAGTAATAAGTCTGGTCTTAAATTGGTTGTTGCAATCTCTAATGAGACTTTCAGTTGTTGGCCGACATCGGCAAGCATTTTTCAATCTCGTGCTCGTCTCAGCTGCCCTGAGCTTTGTTTTGGCCTCTTTAACTTCCTTCCCGGAGCTCCCTCCCTAACAAAGCGAATGCGGTGTGTTTCGCCCTCTGCTCCAGTGGGCAGGGCATTAACTATTGAGTGCCTATGCTCTATTGCTGCGGCCCAACATTTTAGTTCCCGATTGTCGTGCCAGGTATATCTTTCTTGAGTAAGGCTAGTCTTGCATCCAAACATTATGTGTTTGAGATTAGCTGTCACCCCACAGAGGGGTCATGTTGGACACTCACCAACTCACTGGCTAAGATTTGTAGGTGTTGGGAGTGCGTCGTAGGTTGCCTTAACAATAAAGCTCATTCTCATGGATTCCATTCCCCACAAGTCCATCCAGGTAATTTCCCTCTGCTCTCACTTTCCCAGTTCATCCGTCGCCCTTGTTTCGGCTTGGATGAGACAGTTTTAGTGCTCCTTACTGCTTCCTCTTGCTTAACGTATCTGTTCTATAACACATTTGCGTTGTTCTGAAGGGGTTGATTTTGACAATCTCTGTTTACTTGTGCCAAGTCCAAATCTTCCTTGTCCATGTTGTACTTTAAAGGGATGCCTTTGCCTGCAGCACTACTTCTTTTGGATTCCCTTTTCACCCTGTTGCTAATGTCGGTGATGTTTTTCTTACTACATGGTCTCGGGATTCTGTAAGTGTCATTTCTAATCTACAATATTAGTGGAGTCTACTGATTTAATACACATGTCACTGCAAAAAAATTATTCACCAACCTCCGTCTCATCTGTCATTGTCCTTCTCAGTCTATGTTTACTGTTCTATCCTCCTCTGTCCCTTTAGTGAGGCAGAAGTTAGAGAAGTGGAAGTGAGCGGATCCACCGTTCAACATGTCCCTGTGGGTCACTTGGGACTACAATGAGAAATGACTCCATTTACCCCAGAAAAAAAGAGGGGAAAGGGCACTTATGCTCTAAGATACTCAGTCGGAAAATTCTACTGGGAGCCGACATTTCTAGCAATCATTAACAATTGAAAAGGTTTTATTTCTTGCGTAGTAAAAGAAATTGCCTCCATGTTGTTAAAATTGTGCAGTATTCATTTTACTCTATAATGCATGCAAGTAAAATTGTAGTATATTTTCTCTCTGATGTTTATTTTTTCATATATAAATATATATATATATATCACACATTTTAAAAGTGCATTATGCTTGCCAGAAATTGAATAGACAGTTCTGCCAAACATAAAATAAAACGAGTTTTCCCTCTTGCTGTGGGGGAGTGTATAACGTTCAATTGGATGAAAGGAAAAAAGATGGATATTCTTTTGATCTCTGTCAACATGTTCGTGACTTTGACATATGATGGGGATCATATGACACATAATACCCTTCTCTGTACAAACAAAATGGCTGCCCCATCCATCCCTACTCTCGCCCGAGGCTTCCGATTCCTCTCCCATCTTTCTCTGTTTCAGATTAAATCCCCACCAAGGTCTAGCTGACCTCCAGAGAGCTAGCCTCAGGAGACAAGCCAGACACCTCTTGCTTCGCTTGCATTTTAGCTGCAGCTCCCCGTGTCTTTTCTGTTTCATTTTTATTGAATGCATTCGGGTTTCTTCATCCCCCCCAGGCTCTTGGGGCACACCCACTCACTGGTGTTACTGAGCTTTCTGTGCTGAGTGAATGAACATGTTGGATCTCTCCCCACACTGGGGATGACATGCCGCCCCTTTACGCAGGTGTGTGCGCGTGTGTGTGCGTGCATATGTGTGGGTGTTAGTTTGTGTTTGCATGTGTGTGTGTGTGTGTGTGTGTGTGTGTGTGTGTGTGTGTGTAAACAGATACCCAGACACCCACCCATGAAACTTGTGGCAATGTACTGTATTCCAAATGAATCGAAGCTCCTATATTTAGTGGCACTGCTTAGTCTTTTGAGTCTTCACACACAAACCAGAGTCATAGCAGCACACGTACACACACACACACACACACACACACACACACACCACTTCAAGCCCTGTGGTTCTGGCTCGCAGTGACAACAGGAGATGATTGAGAAGGGCAATAATAGTAGACACCAGAGCGCACTCAGACAGCGCAGCATGCTGACTGATCCCTAAGCAAAGGTTTCAGTGTCAGATTGTGATCATGAGGGTTACCTTTAAAATAATTAAAAACACTGAAATAAGCAAGACATACTGCACCATGTATGTTATATCCAGTTATATATTTAAAGAATTAAAGAACAAAATAGAAAACAATTGTCAAAATTTGTTAAGACTGTATTATAATTTGTTTGACTTTAATTTGTTTTTGGCCAGTATTTCCACTAGGTCACACCAAAATAAATTATTTGGTTGCATTGTTTGCTTAGACAAACATGCAAATGTCCTATATTAACTTACTCCAATGATTCTGTGATGTCAGCATTTTTACCCAAACATACTTTAAGCCTTTCGAGTATATTCAGGACATGGATCTGTCCCTTAAACCAAGAAAATATTTATTAAAATAAAAACCTAATGCTACAACTTTAATCAGGTCTTAGCGTGTGGATTCAATGGATAAAAAGAAACACAAACATTTACGACTGACTTCACTACAGAATTGGCTCATAGTTGCGACCACCTAAGTTTGAATGGTTGGCCAGAGACTAAGGCCTTTGAGAGTATGTTGGCTGACGCTTGGCCTCTACATGTGAATTAATCAACAGAGACACGGTTAAATGGACCATGATGATGCTGTCTCCCAAATCGGGCTGCAAAGCGATTTACCAGATCCCCTTTTGTGGCTGTTCTGGCCAGTGAAGGAGCACAGAAGGGTGAGGCTAAGCAAATAATCACATCGCGTTAAAGACCAGCCAAACATGATCAGATGTGGCATCTGGATCTTATCCAAAGATACAAAACAAAAGCCAAAGAAACTGACTTTTTCCTTTGTAGTAGACAAGCCGTTGTGCTGTTTCATACAAATACCATCACTTCATAATTTCTCATTTCTGCACATATTCTGCTCTGTAGCCTACAGTGGCATGTTAAAATGTTACCGGTGAACTATTCTATTGACAGTGATTCAACATATAGCCTTGTGTTATGTCTGTGTGCTTATCTGCCTACACCCATCGTTCACCCCAATACTTTGCTGGCCTCTTCCACTAATGAGGTATGTTGCTTGGTGACAACACATAAACGCCCAATCAACTATCTCTTAACGATTACTAATTATCCCGCAGGAGGCACAAGAAAGAATAGGAACAAGGCTTATCTCAGCAAGAGAGGGTAATTACCATGCCTAATATTTCCACCAATATCAGATACAGTCGACAGCACAACCCCAAAGGCAGACGGAGCATTATTGCCATGACAGCACAACCACGCCAGGACTATCTATCTGCTGAGCGATTATTTCTTAGTTTAGGTCTGAGCAGTCGTGTTCAGGAAGCAGAAGGGCTTTTCTCCCTATTATTGCTATTAAGAGAGTCTATGCCATGCCTTACTTTCATTATCCATCTCAACTGTACCCAATTAGAGTGCAAGCAACTGTGGAAGAGAGTTATAAGCTCCAACCAAAGCTCTGGGGATGGCTCACTTTGCACTGCAACCCAGCAATTGCTCTTTCTTTTCGGCTGAATTACGACATAATTTTGCCCATGCCCTCTGAAAGATGTGGTGTAATCGATCAAGAGTTGCGCTTCGAACTGTTGATAAGTTCATGAATCATCTGTGAATTACTTACCAGATTGGTCAAGACACCGAATAAGAGAGTTTTTGTTTTCCAGAGACAGAACACGTGTCTTACAAAGCTGCTCTTTGTCCGGGAGGACGCACGCCGTCTAGGGTGGAGAGCTGTGTGGGCCAATCACATGTATCACAGTCCCCTGACTCCATTTTCGAGCAATCCAGTGAAACACAATCTATTTAAATTTCCCTCATGCTGATGGAACAAGACAAGACCAGTCAACAGCAAAAGGTCACAGGTAATGGATATCAGATTTCTAGGAGTCATATTTCCAATATTTCAGCCACCCACTCTTTGCCCTTTTGTTTTGTAATTTCTTGAAAAATCTATGCTCAAATTTGTGTGCTAACCCTTACTATTTGAATTGGGAGTATTGACTACAAGGACATATAGCAAAATGACGATGTTCTTGGTATGCCCATGTGATAAAGCCTAAAGTGATTTCAGGAATGATAGCAGCATGATCGATGGGACAAGGTCTTGTACAGAAGAACTTTTGCTGGATTTTCCATAACACAAGGTCAACTGAAAACCATCGCTATATCTCACTTTCAAACACACACACATAAACACACACACACACACACACACACACACATATTCATTCACTCACAGACATTGACACACGTATACCGAGTGTGATTGTGTAAAGCAGGATTCTGTAGGAATTGAGTTGTCAGATTTGACTTGTGGTACACAGTGCAATCAAGCTTTGCTACCAAAAACAATAAAGCTCCCAAAACCCAATATCCTCTGGGGTTATCTCTCAGTCTCATTCCTCGTAGCCCTACGACCCACTAGGCATTAAGGAAACCAACAATGCCACCTGACAAACAGCAGCAGTTACCAACATGCCCTCACCTCACGCGCACACAACCACGCACGCACACAAACACACACACACACACACACACACACACGCACACAAGCATACAGTAGCATATACACATTTTAATTTGAAAAAGCTAACTTTCTTCATCAGAGCATGTAAAGTCAGTGTATGTACTGTCTCTCACAAATGTTTTGTTATTTTGTGCGTTTGACCAATTTTGTGAATTTACCTCTCGCTCGATTCTCTTTTAAAAATTGCGCAGATTATATCTACTTAAGCCCACTGTGTCCTGCACATATTTGATGCTATCTAAAGGCAGGACAGGCAGCATCTGAACAGCTAGTAATGGCTTGAACAGCATTTACGGAAAAGCCCCTATTGCTGGAGTTGTTCTGTGTAAGTGCAGTGTAATGCTATCTTTTAAAAAATCAGTGTGTAACCGTTCCTTCCAGAGCACCTTGCCTGGAATTGCCATTAAACCCCTGAAAGAGCTTTCCTCACACCCCCTTTACTCACACACAGAGAGAGAGAGAGAGAGAAAGAGAGGGAGAGAGAGAGAGTGACACAGGTAACAAGCGGCTTAGTTTCTGCCAGCCGTTAGGATTGACCTTTATCCATTATCTTTGCAGCCATTACTAACGTGACGTGCCACATAGCTGGGCACAGCAGCCAGTAAAGTGAGAGATGGAGGTGAGATCAGCTGTTCCCCTTATGAGGAGACAGTGTATTGATTTGTATAATGACGCAGCAGGCAGATGCAATTATGCAGGGTCACGCACTGAAATTATAGAAAACATGTTCATCTTGCGGTGTATCGAATCGGATCCACAGGTGAGGGATATTGGTGGGCTCCCAATTACCAATAGATAACACGGAAGACGTGATGTTACTGCAAAGAAGTCGGAAAAGTCCATTTTGGTATCGAACATGTGGTGTTCGGTATGAGATCCTTCTAACCCATTTGGTACATACACGAAGAACAGATCATGAATATTCCATTTAAATTACGCAACCCTTGTCATGTGGACTCTCTCTCTTTCGCACTCGCGCAGGAAATGTGCACATGCAGACATGCAAACTCTATCTCCGCGTCTCACTCCTCACACTGCAGAAACAGCAGTCGATTCTCTCTGCTCAGCAGCTAGGCTGTGATGCCGACTTCACAGTTACCCCGAGAAGGAAACTTAAACAGCATGAAATTGGAATGAATTCACACATCATCCAAGCCATCTCTAAGGGCTTTCATCTGTTCTTAGATTCCACCAGCAGTCCCATCAAGAGACCTTCGCTGTGAAATTTTACTTAGAGGCATGGACAGATACTTTATGGCTTTAGGGTCAGACAATTTCCCACATCTGTCCTGCTCCTTACTGAATTGTTTAAGGTAGTTTTTTTGGGTCCAATTTGAGGAGAATCTTACATTACAGTTATTCTCCCTAACTCATTTGAGGTTTTGGTCTTTACTGAAAGTCTGTCCATAATTTTTCATCAAGAAACGTTTTGGATTTAAACATTGCATGAATGTTAGCGTGCATGACTAAGGCTCAACAATACGCAGGCTCTCCTTGTATTTCCTTCTTGGATGCTTGGGGGCATCCTTCTTTTGTTTTAAAGGGACACACCCCACCTCCCTCTATAATACATCAAACGTTGATTGTGAAGGTGAACTTGCAAGGGAAATGTCTGAAGACCAAGCGTGTTAACTGTGCTCAGTTTAGTATGGCTCCCAGGTTTTGATTGGTGCACTGTGTTGGCATTTCCACTGCACCCTCAGGCTTGTGTTGCGTCTGTTCTCTCAAGATGATATTGGAACTCCAAGGATGTACTCTTTGCAATCAAATCATTGCTTATTGGACCTGAAATATTGCGGTAAACGTTCAATAAACAATTTGTGGGGTCACATCGAGTGTTGCTCTCAGAAGGGGTAAAGCAATTTGTATCCGTTTTACTTTTCTGCAGCCATGTACTGTAATGTATTCTTTTGGTTCTGTGAACTTTCCTAAGTTTCTGAAAGGTCAGAGCAAAAACAACACTTGTATTAGTACGTGTGTGTGTGTGTGTGTGTGTGTGTGTGTGTGTGTGTGTCTGCGTGTCTTTGTGCACATGACATAGAGACTTATGATTGAAAGAAAGTGATGGAGAAGGCGTTTTAGAATCACTTTTTATTCTGCAATACAATGAGAGAGAAAACGTGAAATTAAATAGGAAAATGAGAGACAAAAGCGAACAGCTGTGGAACGTATAATGGGCCCAGGTAAGAGTACATCTGCTCCTGGTCATTATGGGATATCTGCCAGGTTGAGTTCACTGAACCGGATGCCATGGGGACCCCTGGGAAGAACCTTGAACAGGTGCTTAACCGAGGTAAAAAAACATAATTATGTTTTGATCTCTTCCCCCTTTGCCACTCATTTTGGGTGGCTTCCTAAATGCATTTTAATTAATGGTGGATTTGCATTTTTCATTATGAGCACATTTTGTGAATGTGAATCACTAAAATTCCTCCAAACATAGACTTGGCCCCCAGACATATCTGAAATCAATATTCTAGTATTTAATTGTGTTTGGGCATGGACCATTACTGGCTCCTATCCAATGCCCCAAAACAGATACTGCTATGGTGTATGTTTTAGACCCTAATACTCTTTGCCAGATCATTTGAATCAGCCTCGTACATTTTATTTTTTGAGATTTAAGAAGCTCATGCTAATGTTGAGTGCTACGGTCTCCAAATTAGTGCCACCACTCTCTCATCTCCCTTTTCCAGGAAGTAACTGTAATCAAGGCTTAATTGCAGAGATGTTGGGGTGTACCAAAAACTCTACAATCGGCCCTTATTGTTAAAATGAGCACAACTTCCCCTTCACTTAGTCTTGATGAACTGGGACCTGAGGTCACGGATTGTTCCAGCTGAGCCTAAGAGCTGATTGCCGACATTGACGTTGTATCTCTGATTACTGGTTGTGCCTGTGCCCAGCTGTCAGGTGAATAAATCTCTCGGCGTCATATACCAGATCAATTGAAATCTATAAATACGACAAGGGAGAAGTTACACTCCACATCATGGTATACGTTCACGCAACCATACATCCAAATAACTAGATGACTTCTCCCGAAGTCAAAATAAAAAGAGAAGCTGAAGGGACTGAAGATTTCATAGCAGATTTACAGTATTTACCTAGTTATTTGTTCTTTTGTCTGTTTTATTATTCATGGAACCCTTTAATAACCACAAAATAGACTACAGTGGATGTTGGATAGCTGGCCAAACAGGAAAATACAAAGCCAGTTATCACTAACTCGAGGTCTCATCTCAGACCACTGACTTTATTCTACTTCCACCGTCTACTCCCCCCACATGTTGGAAAGATATACCTCCACCATGTCCCATCCCTAAGATCCCACATATTAGGTGTCTTGCCCAGACAGGTAGGATTATTTACTTCCTGTCCCTCCTCCTTTCCCAGGGTGAAAATCAATAGCGGGATCAATAATCCCCTGGCACGTTCCTAACAAACACACCGGTTTCCAAACTCCTCTTAATATATGACTTGCAAACAAGGTGGACTGTTCCAACGGTTGTCTACTGGAGCAGCAAGGTTTTCCTTCCCCTGTATATGAACTGTGAATAATGCAATACAATGAGCTGAATAGCCTAAACCAGAGCCAAGCCTAAATTCACGTTTGATTCAATCTGTGTTTGAACAGTTCCCCAGGTGATTTTCAGCATGGTCAACTGAAAAGTTTGAACAACTTTGGTGATTAAGTGTGAGGCGTCTAGTTCATCTCGGAGCAGTAAGCTACATAAAAGACCCAAGGTGCCCCGAGGTTCTACCTATTACAGGCCTTAGACTCCATGGATCACTCTCCATTACACCGGGCTCGCTGTAAAACATCTGAATTTATTACGGCGGCCGATATCATTTCCCTGAAAGTCGCGGTATTATTATCCTTCTCTACAGCAATCGATCAATGCAATGGTAATTCTTGAAGCAAAGAAAGAGGTTAGGAGTAGGAGGAAGGGCCACACTAATGAATGTGGGTGCAGATGGATATGATGATTCGATCATGCTGTGACACAGGGGGGGGTTCAAGACCTATGGCTAACTGAGAACTGAAATGGACATTTTCTTCAGAGCTGATTATGACCAAATTCTCAGGACAGGGTTTGATGTGCGGTAAACATCCACGTCTCCGACAGTTAATCGTTTCAATGTACCGGTTGATTGCACGTCTGGTGGGTGGAGTATGTAATGAAAAACGAGGAGTGCAGAGGCAAAATTCCCACATTTTATTGATCCTCAAATGTGCGTTCATAGAAATGTACTCATTACTTGCACATGATCAAGGTGCAAGTTTGAATTTTACAAATCATATTCATCAAAAGGAAAACATTTATAAACTAAATAAATTCTAGAATGCATGCATATTTCGTGAAGTACTTGTGGACCAGAGGGTCACTCAATTGGGAAGGAATGAATACTTAATAGTAAGTATATACTTTATTTATTGATCCACAGGATTGTGAAATGAATTGGCAAATTAGATATCCTATTGAATATGTAGAAGATTATAATAAGCAGTATGGTTTGTAAGTGTGTGTGTGTGTGTGTGTGTGTGTGTGTGTGTGTGTGTGTGTAAAAGAGGAGAGAACATGAGACAGGTTAACACAGCTACATGAGTGGTGGGGGCCATTAGCATTCAATTTTGATGAGACCGCAATGTACAATTTATTTTATCCGAATGTACCTGTATTTTGAATTGACGGGACCGATTTGACATAAGCTCTTGGCCTATGATTACATGCTATTCATAGATTATGATTTTTTTTATCACATTAAATCCAACGACAGCGTTAACAAAGGAAATGTCAGAGCACGTCTCTCAGTGTACATTTGTTTTTGTTTCTTAAGAAAACTGAGTCATCAGGGCATCCCAGCTAAAGGCTGGATTTGGCCATTCTGTTGGAGTGTTTTTTTTCTACATTTATGTTACTATGGAAACACATTTTCTCATCTCAGATCCACAGTTACCCATCAATGGTTATGGTATTGGTTTGATTCAGCTAATTGGCATCGAAAAGCAACAGGTTTAAAGAAGGATGACATGTATGTGTTGTGATGTGATGTCGCAGTCTAAGTTATGCAGCATGGTGACAAGTGTCCTTCAATCTTAGCTTTGTTTACACATGTCCACATGCCACGCTGAAGCCATGCTAGGGAAACAATGGCCAGTGTTCCTAGCTTGTAATATTGCTGGAGCACTAGAGAGAGTGGGTGGCGGAGAAGTGCACATCAAATAATGAGGAAAAGAAATGTGTCTGAGTGCATTGATTTAGAACAGCCAGCGGTAAACCATAAAATGCAACTCTATAGTTAAGATATAAGACTTGGAGAAGAGAGGGGCAGTGGCAGTGCTATCACTCTCCTGAAAGTGATCAAACTAACAACAGCCCATAAGGATCCACATTGTAACTATGGAGAAAAGGCTGTTAGCAAAATTAATGTACTTATGAAATAAAATACTGTCTGGCAACTTTTGGTGGTCGTAGTAAATCCATCAGGTATTATGGACTCACGGGGGAAAACCGTTGTCAACCTTGTTTTTTCAACAAATACTAAAACTACAAATTCCAGAGGTGACATTGGAATGTTACTCGACTCGAGGTCTACAATCCAGTGTAATGGATTTTCTCCAATAGCAATTCATTTCTTGTCACTCCTTTCTTCGCATATGTCTGTTTTTTCCTGCGACATGTTTTCTGTTCATCTCACCTCGCTTGAAAGGATCACCGGAAAATAATAGATCTTACATTTCCTGTTTTAAAAAAGCTGAACGTAAAAGTCGTCAAATGGATAGCACAGCCTCGAGCGCCGTACTAGGAGCCACAGCCTAGATGGCTAAGTGGTGGTTTGCCCAGTATGTGACAGTATCGGTTGGCATTTGGATGAGCAGATGAGGCCAGAGCTGCCTCATCCCACTGCTTGTCCAGGTGACTCACTAGTCAGGCAGCAAGCACAAGTCAGTGAGACAGGCTTAATGATTCATATCCCACCCAGTGTGTGTGTGTGTGTGTGTGTGTGTGTGTGTGTGAGGGAGAGTGTTTGTCTGTGAGTACGTGGGTGTGCTTAAAAACTTTGTGGAAACAGGTCTAAATAACATTGTTCCAGTGTCTCTAAATTATACATAGAAGGTATGTTTGTCAGTTTGAAACTGAGACTTCGGTGCATTTAAAAGTGTGAACATATTTTGACAGGAGAACTCACCTCTCTGCCTGTTAGGCGCAAAGGGAAAACTCTTGTACTCTGCTTGAAGCATAATTAAATATCCCCTTACTTCCTCACTCTTTTCATGATGACAAACACAACACTGAAACATGCACGCACACACCGAACATACTCTCACCCACCTACACGCGCAAACACGCCAAGCACCAAAGTGTCGGAGGCTGTCGGTAACGACAGCTGCCTGAAGGCCGTGGGAGAGAGAGTTTGTTACAGATGGCATTGCTCTCCCCGCTTCCCACGGGAAAAAGGCTCCCTGGCTTCCAGCTCCGTTTTCACACGTAGAATCAAACAAATCTGGCAATACACTCGGGTGGCACCGGAAACCTCAGGGTCGCACAAACACACAACCCATCAGCAGTGGTGTGTATAGCTCCAGGTGAGGAAGATGGTGTTCGCACAGATGTTCGCACATTCACTCGCACTCGAAAACAAACAAACATGAACCTTCGATCCCGGATGGAGGTGCAAATGTAGGCTACGGCCAGTTCTAGACATAGGGTCAGCCCAGGGCAGATAAATAGCCAAGCTATACTCACCAATTAGACACGATGGGGCAGAATGAGCGAAGACTCTGTGCCAGTTTAAAAGTGTATCTTGAGTGAGACAAAGTGTGTGCACACAAACCTAAATTCACTCACGCAAACACACACACGCGCACACACACATCCACACCCACACACACACACACATGAATGCTCACAGATCCACAAAGAAAAAGACACCTACACCGGCACGCAAAAACACACATCAGGGAGATAAGGCAACTGAAGAACGATGTGGATCATGGCCTGAGGGATATCAGATAATCTCCTCTATATGTGGGAGAATAAGAGGGACCACCTTGGAGGAGAGACCACAGTCACTCATCCTGCAGCGTACACCCACAAACCCCCCTCCCCTTTTTCCCTACATGCCAGCTCTGCCTTCTCAAAAGGGTTGGCTCTGCGTGGTCCTTTCAACAGGGTTTCAGACATATCTCAGTGCCTGTTATCCACTATACAGTGTACAGATGTTTAGCGATGGAAGCCACTTAGTAATCGCCAAAGGTCCACACCAGCTGGGTCGGTAATGTACATTGAACTCCTTGTAATGATAGCGAGGACTGGGTCCAGAGTTGCTGAGGGTGTACATGAAGACGCCACGATGCCAGTCCACGTCTCAAAACCTTGTGTGTATCTTCAACCATTCCCTTACTCCGTCTACTCGTCCTCATTCTGCAATTCGGACTCAATGTGTGTGTGAGGCATGAGCCTAATGCTGGGTGGGCTGTTTAAAGTACCCTTCCAAAAGTGTTCTGGTGCGCTCCCAATCATAGGATACCATTAGGGTATATATGTACTTACACACTCATGGAGGTGGATGCTCTTGGTGCCCCATTTGACGGAACCACTGCATTAGTGATAAGCATATACAACTGCCATTAGAAAAAGAAATCGCTTAGCGCCGAATAAAATACTTGAACATTCACCGGGAACACTGTTGAGCAGTATTATATCAGCTAAGTGCCATAAAGATTGTGTTAAATTGAGAGGAATGAGGATTAACTGCCTGGAAGAATTTGAAGAGGTTTTG
Source organism: Galaxias brevipinnis (assembly GCA_036023535.2). NCBI lineage: Eukaryota > Metazoa > Chordata > Actinopteri > Galaxiiformes > Galaxiidae > Galaxias > Galaxias brevipinnis. Next base: position 14,887 of record JAVQIZ010188768.1, read on the forward strand.
TAATTTTAATGAATGCTTCGTTGCGTTTCGATAGCATTGTGATTTAAGTATTTCAAGTCTTTTAAAAATGTACTACAGTGCAAGCAACAAATCCATTGAACAAGAAATGTCTGCTAAATATATGAGAATCTTGAAGCTTGACGCATAGCTATTTAGTAACAGTATTTCTTTATCAATAGGTATTTGTTCTGCAACAACGACCCTAGCTATTCTAGGTTTCTTTTTCACCTCTCCTACCGGATCTTTAGGGATTTTTTTTATTCTCAAATAATGTATAGACCTACATAATTGATTAGACTTTCATGTGTTAATAAACGTATGAAATATAGTGTCTACTTCATCAGCCCAGGCTAATAACCCAGAGATGTACTACTGGAGCTATGACTGCACTGGCAAACGTTATGTTTCAGGTCAGTCACAGCGCACCATCACAGGGTAATGGCTTTTGGCTCCCCAGAGACCAGCGCAAATCAACCTTGTAATGTGTAAGGAAAGTACAGAGGTCCAGCACGCAGAAATCGCTGAGTCATTTTGACCTACAGTCTCCCAGACTATGCAATACTTCTTCTCATCTTGTTTGGGACCACAGATAGATCCATGACTTATCTCACTGTGGCCTGGCACAGGGGGTGTGCATCAGACTCCTTTTGCAGGCTCCGTCACAGGAGACGAAGTCCGGTAATGCACATTCACACGTAGCTGAACTTCACACGAACCAAGCCCATTAGATTTAATGAAAGCTCGCATGGATAAATGTACCTTTGACAAGAGACAGATGACGCTTCTCTCGAGCTGACTATTTTTACCTCAACGATGAAACAGTTATAGCATGACAGAGATATAGTTGAAACCGACAGCCCCCCAAACTGATCCCCATCGCTGTTTTCAGTGAAAAAGACACTCTTGTGTGTGAACACAACGAGAGCGTGACTGTCACAGATTGGTCACATTGGAAGAAAAGACACCACAAAACATAACAGACCTATCAGATTCATCTCCCCATGGCCTTGTCTTCATGTTCCTCCCCACTTTGTCAGGCAGAAACAACGCGTCAAAGAGGATGGTGTCTTCACACTCCGGCTATCTTTTTTAAAATCAATATGACGCTAAATTGAAAATGAATGTGAATGTTACACCTGAGAGAAGCTAGGCGCTTTAAGCAGAAGCTTGTCATCTGGCTGTCAGAGTCAGACGAAAATAAATGTTTTTGTAACAGGCTGAATGAGTTTCATTATTTAGTGAACACAGATATAGTACATAATATGGTACAACATCAATACTAACAAAACGTGCAAAAACTTGCCTCTAAGTAAATTTAATTCTTAAAAAGAAATTGCTTTGTTCAGTCAGACATGGTTCTCTCTCTGATGTTGGAAGTTACACAAACAGCATTGATGACCCTGAGTATTGGACCTCTGCGCTGATGACCGAAAATGCAAGGAAGCCAGTTAATTATCGAAGCAAAAACAAAGAGGAATGTAAGAAACGGAGCAATTGTGGGTCGGCCTAATTGTGAGTTTTTCTACTGGACAAAATAACTAATTCCTCAAAGCGGGTGAAAATACTAGAGGAGGTCAGCTGTTCAAAGGCCTGTGGCAGGTCTTCTCTTAAGGCCTGATTGCACTCTAAACAGTTAAACCCCTCATACGTTTCATAAATGCCACTGTAACCCTTTCACACTTGGCAGCTCTGTCTGGATGACTCATTCCTGGATCTAGACCATTTTCATGTCTAATCTCTGGCAAAAAGTGATTAGGGAGGGACGAAGCTATGAAATTGTGTCCCCCAGTTTTTGTTTTTAAATCTCACCCTGGAAATGACACAAACTGATGACACTCATTTATATATCTTATCAAAGTTAGAATAACCTGACAGAAACATACAAAATCTTATTTTTGAGAGACTTCAATTAATTTGCCTTCCATCAGTAAATAAGGGGTTTCATTTATTCAGACTTTCAAGATCACTGTCTCAAAGTAGTAGTAAAATAGGTTTGTTTAAACTATTTGTAGTGCATGTGAATCCAGAGAATTGAAAGGAGACAGCCAACTAGTCTCATATGCCACAGTCCCAAAGAAAACATTTTGCTTCAGCTTTGTCATGCAATAAGGTGAAATAAAGAAATAATGAGGTAACCCGGTGGGCAACAGTGTGATCCAAACATACTGGATCTCGGAGGAATAACAAAACATAACAAACATCTTTCATCAGTGTCTGACTTTGATCTGTAAGTGAGGACACATCGCGTAAGCAATGCTTTTCCAATGTGTTAAAAAAAAATCCAAAGGACAAAGTAGTTTTTCCACTTCGAGTTGCATTGCCATCCAACTACAACATTTAGAAACAAATCTCAAAACCTGTTTAAAATGTCTAATTGAAAAGTGTAGTATGGAGGTGTGTTCCATTGCAAGCATGATTCCAGTTTCCACCAGGATGGCAACTGAATTATCATTGTCTTTTCCACCTTCAAAATCAATCAGCATCCAAGTGATTGGATTGCACAGTTAAGGTATAGTGTGTCGCCATGCTGCCGACTGTAAATTAAGCCAGGGAGAAAAAAAACTGTTCTGTTTTCTAATAAGAATTATCCACAGGCATGGAAAGGGAGAAAATCTGCTCTTTGTCAAGTTTTCACTTTGAATTTCTACTTTAGTCCATTTGTCTGCTCTCCGATAAAGTCCAGGTTCCGGTAGATGCCGTGTCATTTTGGAGATTTGCTGTGAAGTTGGATAAATTGTAGCTCAGATCCCAGTTAACGTGTTAACTAATGCCTTCAGCAGACATGCTGACTGGACCCCCATTATCATGAACAGGTAGAGTTTTTGCATATTGAAAATAAATGATCAGGCAAATGGCTGAGAAAAACTAGTGGAAAAGAGGGAAAGAGCTGTACAGACCAATGCATCTGCCTGATTGCTTTAACCCCAGGCCAGGACTTGCATTAGAATATTTCAAATGGGATTATTCCTCTTAGGAGACTGAGTTGATGTTGGCTCTGTTTTGGAGGCAAATGGAGCTAATTTGCTGACAGAAGCTAATGCAAAACTGCATGGAATGGGTGGATGATTTGTGATTGCTGTGAGATATTGGTCATCATAAAGATCAACTGCAAATCTAATTATCAACCATTTCAAATGTATCAAAAAGCTGATTATGCAATTGCCTTTTAGTGTTCTTTGATTTATCTATGAAGAGTTACATACAATAAAGGAAAAGCTGAGATTACTTAACTAAGCAAAATACAATTTCATTAAGTCACATCATGACGGTAGAGTAGAACACACGGATATTCACAAATAATGACTGGAAAGAGAAGTAATTAAGTTTAGCTTTGTAAGTGAGCACAGGTCACCCTTTGCTGTGTCATTTGTCCACAGTTGCTCTGATTTGTGCGTAATCCTTATCAGGTGTCAGAGGGGACAAATCAGATCCATTTACCATCTCCCTCTGCACCTCTGTCGCACACACTCAGTCATTCGGCCTCAGAGGGGTCTCTACTCCACTGCCATCCAATAGTCTCCTGGCGGCGTCTTTGGAGGAGCTGGAGTGGATAAGTCCTACAAGCCCATTCTCAAGTGGCTGAGTAAAACCCTAGCTCAACATGACAAATGAGCAACAGAGTGTCTGGGGCACTATTTAGGGGATGGTGAAATGTAGGGTTGAATGAGGTGGTCTGCATACCTGTGTGTGTGTGTGTGTGTGCCTTTCATGTGCCCTGCAGAAGTCTTCTGTTCAATTCATGCTACATAACGTGAATTAGCACATTTTGAGTTCAACTTGTACAACAAAAGCTAATGTCCTGGTCGGTGGAATATTTCTGTTATTTTATTTTCTGTGTTTATTTTTTTTCTCAGAAAGATAGTTTCTTATAAATTCTATAATTGCATTTGCAGTATTATATTAGCAGATCAGCAGATTATTACTTTTCTAACTTTTATAACTTCAGCAACACATTATAAATGGTAATAGACTTTGCCTTGAGGCATCATATTGATTATGCCTACTGGACAAGGCTGAAACCGCTTTAAACCTTTAAATAATTCATGCCTATGTTACAATTATCGTTCTAATTGCAATAATGTTTGGACTTCAAACTAGTCTAGATGAAAATATATAACATTTTGCCTGGCCGTTTTTGAAAGATGGAATGCTTATGTGGTCATTTTTCATCCAACACGATTATGGTATCCATTGTGAAGATGATAACTTGGGTTGCCTGAAAGGCGAACACAGTTTTGGACAGATCATGCCTCTTAGTTTTAATTAAATATCTCAGACAGCTTAATTGCAGTGCTGTTGTGCTCTACTGGTCTGTGATAACTTCCAAAAACTAAAAAGAATTCTCACACCATTATACCATAATGCCGCAATACATTGTAACCTTTCAAACTAATTTCACTAGGTTAATAGTAGTTTAGGGGCCATCATACATTTCTCCAAAAAATATAATATGTTTTATGCCTGATTTAGCTCATACCACTGTATTATAAAGATATGTCACCTGTGGCCTAATTTGCATGTGCCAGGGGGTTAGGCGAAGTAGTTTTAAAGAGATACCTCTGCTACTACTGACTGTTTCGTCATATTTGCATCTCATGGAGTAAGCTCCTTTCCAAATGTACCTCAGCAGAAATATGTACTTCTGAATTGATAATGCTGATGTGTAATTCATCCCGGGCTCTTAACAATATTTAAGACGCATACATATTTATGAAAAGCTCTGCCTCTGGCCTACATTTAGCTGATTGGGCACTTCCGGATGCAGAATGGTTCAGTCATAATCCATCATTATGTCTACAACTACCTAACCCTCCCCCTTTTTAGGAGGGGATTGAGTCATACAATTCCTTCCAAACTAGCAAAGTCACAGAGGATATATCAGTGCAATAATCAGTTTAATTGAAATTGCATATATTTATTTAATTTTTAACAAATGTACTCTTCTTGTATTCTCAAGTGTATTTTTTGGAAACATTATTCATTTGGTGTCACTACTACGTTGTTTTAGCTTGGGATTTTAGCGTTGCACTTTTTATGTTTACTCTAGCTATGTGCTGTCCATGGTGCTGAAACCAGTCGTTTTTCTATCTATCTTGAGTGCAATTTACAAGGTCCCTCATGCAAACTTGCTTTGCATCTAATTATTTACTTTGCTATTTTCAAAATAAAAATAAATAAAACACTACCTTCATACTATTCATTGTATAATGAAGACAAAAGGTGTGTGGTTGTCATGTACATTATATATTAATTATGTTTCCTCTCCCTCTAAATTATACGTCGGACCACTCATTCATTCCTTTCTGTCATATTTTCTTCCTTCCAGTTTATTAGTCCAAAGTGATTTTGTGTTTGGAAATGTGCTATATATGTAAATGTAATGCAGTATTATTATTAAAGTGTTCAGTGGCTCGTTGTTGCAACTTACTCTATTTGTCTAAAACGGCCTCTTATTTTAAAGAGAGGGATTTGATTATAATTTTTTAATAGCAATCCATCCATCCATCCATTAGCTATACCGCATATACTTTGCAGGGTCGCGGGGGGATATAATTCTTTAGCGGCAATGACTTGTGAAAAACTGCAGTGAACTGGAAAGCTGCTTGATATATTGAATTATCCTGAACCGGTAAATGTCCTGCTTCTGCAAACTAGTGTAAGGTGACTGACAATAATTCTAATTAATCTATACTGTAGAAAAAGTGTATTTGTAACAAAAATAAATAGGCTTTATTTGAAGTTCGACATAAGATTCAGTGTCCATATAAACACAGATATATATTTTGTTGTTGCATTTACCAATTCCCAAGAAGGGCAGATTTTTTTTATTGTATTAAAAATGTGTTACATTCTATGTTAGTCTGTAGGCTGACTCATTCACTGTCCATCATTATCCCACGCATGTGTCAGCGCTTGTCAGATTCTCCTTACATATTCTCCTCATGGTCACATTCAGTATTGATGGATTTGTTTGGCTCAACCCAAGGCATATGCGATAACGTGAAGAAAGCTTATAAATAGGAAACAAGGCTCTGTCAAAATAGACCAAACAGTTGCATGTAGTCTCTGTTTGTTCTTAAACAACATAAGGCTACTTCACATGAGCTCCTCAAGCACTTGGCTCATTTTACCACCAAGCATTATAATTTGTTCAACTTATTTGTCCTTTATGAGTATAAATCCTAACAGCTGAAAACTTTACCCGCACATCCAACCTGGGGGGCATTTAAAAAATTACGACGGTTTCCTGATTTCTTTAAGTAGAACGTGCAGGCACACACTTGGCAAAGCCGGTGTGTCGAAAGATTTGAATTGTCACAGTGAAGATTAATAAAGAACGAGCTTCTTTAATGTTTTGCCTGAGTGAGCTCATAAAAGCCAAAAGAATACAAATAAACCCTGGGCTAATAAATGCCACCATTTCCTTTCTGTGTTTGCAAGGCATGGAGAAAATGAAAGACATGGGTTCCCAGGATATAGGACAAAACAACCAGAAAAACTAATTTTGCACAAGCTTGGCAAGGGGCATTGTAGAAGAATTTTGATTTGTCACACAATTGGCTGTGTGCCGTGTGAGCTAACACTGGGTTCATCAGAGCTAGTTTCTACAAAAATGGCCGATATTTCTTGATTAGTCTATAGAACCAAATCAACAGCTCAAACCTTATATGCACTTACAAATCATATAGTCTACTATGCATATCTAAACATAGCTAAATGTCTTTGAGATCAGAAATGTACCAAAAGTATGATTCATGTTTTCTACATGCCTTGCAGATTTAATCACATTCAGGTTGTTGGTCTCTTTTAGTCTAGAGGGCTAGAAAGAATGTATACAATACATACAAATTTTAATAAGACATGTCCCAGTTGCAGATTTGTTCCAATGGGAATAGGACTACTATATGCAAGGAAGTATGTACAGTTAAATTCAAGGGCATTGTTTGTGAGTCTCTTTAATTCAACACGCTTCATCTCTCTGACCAAGTTGGGGTTTACAAAGAGAGAGCCTGTCAGTGTGGTGAATATACCTTTGATTTGTACACTTGGCTTGTTGAGCAACTCTGTGAGCAATGGATGTGAGCAAAGGATGTCGGTATAATAAAATGGCATGGAGGAGGCCAGCTGGGGTTCAGTGTTTTTGTGGTTCAACTTTTACCTACACCATATTGGTCCCTTCAGCAGTTCTGCAAAGCTCTGTGTGTAATGTGAGCAGTACTTCATGGCTAAGCCCTTTTGCTAGCGGCCCAGAAAGCACTTATGTCATCAGTTTCATTTCTCGGCATCCAGGCTGCTAGCTCTATTTCAGTTACAAGGGTGTTTTGAACAGTTTGAACTCAAACAGTAAACTTTGACAGGGTTTGGGCATTGTGACGCTTTGCAAGACAGTGAGAACAGCAAAACAGATATTACGCTATTCAATATAATTGTAATTTTGATTTACCTTTGGATACTTTGAAAATTGTATTTTCTGTTTTTTTCCCCCAAGTGTTTTCCAAATCTGAGGGTTGAGGGGGAGGACCACGCTTGGCAGCCAAAACAGCAGAAAGTGGCCAAGTCATGGGCAAACAATGGACATAAACAGAAGCAGTCAGACAGACAGATCTGCATCCATCATGGACAACCTGGCTTGGTGAGTGATCGGTCACTCCTGCCTCTTTCTTTCATAGGCAAAAGCCCTGCTCCTCCCTGCCACTAGTGGCCTAACCATTCTCTCCATCTCTCTCTCTCTCCCTCTCTCTCTCTCTCTTTCTCTCTCTCTCTCTCTCTCGCATGCTTTCCCTGTCTTTCTGCGTCTGTTGATCTTTCTCTCTCACCATACACACTATAAATAAACAAACACAAAAGCAACCAAAAAAATCATAGAACTGCAATTTCATGCATTCTGTATATAAGCTGACAAATAATATGGCTCATAAGATTGGCTTTCATCCGAATAATGTACAACAGAAACAAGCAGAACCAAACACATAAACACACACGCACACGCACACGCACAAGCACATACACCCACACCGCCAAATTCACAAAGACACATATTCTATTATATTAACTTAGCTCCCCAAACCAGTGTCCATCTAAAAGGGAGATACAAGCTGAGCCCAAGAGCAGCTAAGGCCTTGGGCCAAAAAGCAACTTAAATCAATTCTATTTGATTAGGTGCCATGGCATACACTACATCATTATAATTCCATTAACACAGGGATGGATTTTCAATGGATGTAACTGCAGGCAAATGGTTGGGCATAATTGTGTGAAATGAAATACAACGCAGGTAGTTCTTCCCTCGCCCTCCTCTCTTGGCGATATGGGCTGTTCTTCCTGCCTTTGGTGCAGTCTTTTATCTGTCCTCTTTTTTTTGTACTGCATCCCAAACACCACAAACACCTTTTTGAAGTTATTCTATGATGCACTTTATCTGTTAGGGTTCAGCCAGTTTAAGTAAAGCCTGACATGCAAGTTTACCTCTGACTTCAATGACGAGACATAATAAAAAAAAAAGCTGGTGAGTTTAACTTTTTAAAAGTGCCCCTGTTTTCTACCAATACATTTGCCAAAAGCCTTTCACACAACTCGTCAGCAAGAAGGACATGGAAAATTGACAGGACAGACTCCTTATGTGATTCCATGTGTTACCAATGGCAACAAGCCAGCAACGACTATTTTGTCAAAGAACATCAGAATGCTGCGGTTTTAAAGCCGCTAGTAAAAGTTATTAAATGGAGCCAGACAAACCACAGTACTGCAAGTGCTCCATGCATCAATAATTTTCCCATACATATACTCAGCCAATGTAACCAAGGGTCAGTTGAACAGTGATTGATGTTGTTCGATTTTTTGCAGCGCATAGGCAATCATACAAAACCACTGATGCATTATTTTATGAGCTATGCTTTCATCAGGGTTTTGCTTGATAAACTCTATGGACCCATCCTTCTATAACACACATCGTATCAACCAAGCACTGTTCTTTATTCAGGAACAGGGTCTACTGTAGTATTACTATCCTGAACTAAACATTTTCTCTTTGTTGAAGAGTGAAGTAGCGTGCTGTTGTTGAGACAAAGTTTTGCAGCACTCATTCTGCAGTTTAGCTGAACTCTTCCTGCCTTTGGCTTTGAGATCGCTGACCACAGTCCAAATGAAGGTAAACTGCTCTTCAACCTGGCGCAGCGTTTGTGGTTCTGACACAGTGATGCATCATTAATGCAGTGCTACCTGGGGACTCATCAAATATTTGTGTCCCGCTCGGTCAACTACAACTCTTGGTTGAGCAGCAGAATACCCTGTGTCCCCTCCGTGGATGTCCCCACGGTTTGAATGGAGAGTGCAGGGGCACAGCCGCAGTGACAGGACAGGGCCAATGGAACAGAAAGGAACTTCTAAAGGTCAACAGTCTGTCAGGATTAGAAATGCATGCAAACTTTATAGACTCTAGATAATATAGAGGATGTACACCTTTGCAGTAAAAGCAAAACCCTCCATGGAACACAACAAATGCGTCGCTATTGCCGGTAGGCAGCCTATTACAGATAGCAATTTTCCATAATCTAACTGCTCCATGCCGTTGCTATGTTGTTGTAAATGAACACGGATATTTTAGTTTCTGACTACAATGTGATATCAATCACCAGTAATGAGTTGTTACAAACTACAAAGCAATGTCAAGGGCCTGCATATACATACTGTCAAACTGGAATACGTTCTTCCTCATGTTGTTCGCCTAGAGGGACCTACTGCTTATAGTAAAAAGGACAATGTTTGCTATCACGCTCTTTTGGTGTGTTATGTTTCTACATGATTTGTTTTTAATTTGAAAGCGTACAAATGTAAGAGTCCATAACAAGGAACAAATGTCAGTGCTTTATATATGGCACATCTTGTTTTTTATGGACAGGGTACACAACTCAACCAATCATAATGGCCAACCAGTCAACTGCGGCTTTCACTCCATCTGGTCAGAAAAAGGGTCACAAGATCCTCATAATGAATCCTGATTAAAGAGTACACGTTTACGATAGCTGTGGCTCCTGTACCACAGTGATCACATATGGAATGTAATCATAAGCATCAGCCTTCAGAGCTCACTGATCCTACGCTCCGTGAGTCAACAGAGCACTGCCGCCTGTAAGGGATCGCCGCAGCTCTGCCAGTTTATGTTGAGCAAGGGGAAATCAAGGAGAGATTTGCAGGCATAATAATGACTCCTATGCCTGCTTTAATTACAGCGTGCCAGGACGCTTTGAAGTGTGTGGCTACAGCTGGAGAGCGTTTGCCTCATGTCTTTTTCCTTTACCGAGAACAGATGAACCCGGGTTAAGTATTAAAGGTGTATGATGGTGGGAATATTTATAAAAGATTTGTTCCAATTAAAGTGGAAAAAATGGCTAGAGGAAGGTTGAATTTCTTATCACATCGCCTGTGCATTCTGTAGCATTTGCATGTTGTATATGTTGCATGTGCTACAAGGATTTACCCTATACAGGTCTATTGCAGAAGTGGTGGGATTCAAGATATATCCAAGTGCTTATGCAGGCTCTGGAGACATACACAAAACCCTCCAAATGTCAACCTAAGACCACTGTAAGATGTCAAAAAAACAGCATGAGCACTTCTTACCCACAGTGATCTCTGCATCTGGCCCAACGTATGTCAGGTGCTCAGACCGACCAAGCCAAACAAAGGAGAGGAATTACGATCAGTGCCAATGCCGATAAATGGCAGTTCCATCTGTGTAATGCCAGGTCTGCCTCTCCCCTGAATGCCCAGAGAAAGAGCCTGTTCTATGGCAGAAGGCACTCTGTCAGCCTTTGGCATAGTGATCAGCTTCAGGGAACCAGCAGGTAGACAAACAGCCAGATAGGAAGGCAGGCAGGCTGCGTGAGTGTTGCAAACAGTGTGTCAGTGTCAGCTCCCATGCCAGTGGGAATTGATACTTTCATTTGTATTTACTCCTATTAATATTTCCAGGTTAATATGATATGGATGGTAAGCAAACTGAAAGAGCTAAGCTAACCTATCAATTTACTTAGCAAATGGTCCCTGTGTTAAATTGTTAGATAAAATGCTTAGATACTGTATTATTAGCTAGGTTTGGCTTACATTTCATTGAATTGTCTGATCACTTTGTTTGATGTCTCTTGTGTAAATGTTAAACTTTGTTTAAGAAATATAAAACAAAAAGGGATGTGGTTTTAGAAAGGGTTTTGAAGTAGTATATCACTACTTGACCATTCTAGGGAATGACTACTTTTCATTGAAAAAACTCACATCGCCCCACTACTTTTATCCTTGATCTCATTCGCATTCTCCAAACATCGTTGATGACCTTGAACTCCCCTTCTGGTCCTCATCCACTTCATCATCAATGCACTCTTGGTCATATCTTTTTTTTCTGCTGCCTTGAATTCAGACTGAGTCATTACCCTTCTCAAAATCCTTAAATACAGACTTGTCAAACATGGACTGTACTTAACATACTCTCACTGTATTTCCTTTGAACACACTTCTGTACTGACGTCACTCAGGATGAAGCTGAGCACTCAACTGGGATAGCCATCCTTGCATATGCCATCACCATCTCCAGTACACTGAGAGCGGACTCCCTGTCCTATGCTCTCGTTTTCCTGATCCACCCTGCTGCTGTCTATGCACTAAACCACCAGATCCTCACTCAACCATTCTCCCGCAGTGCTCTGCACTGGACCCACTCCTCTTCTCATCGTGATTTGCCATACATGCACATACATTTTCTAATTTGTTGCCTGCTTTAAATTATAAATATATACTTATGTATCTATGCACTTATATATTTATATATATGTTCCATTGACTGGTTTGCAGTTTTATTTGCATAGGTAAATGCATTATATGTGTCGCTATGATCAGTATCCTATTCTAAATCATTGAAGCTATTAAATGTATACGTCTCCTATGTGTTTTGTGATTGTAAATTCACTCTGCTCAGACTTAAAATGACACAGGACAAGGCAACATTTATTTTGTGGGTATTGCATTATCCAACATACAGCTTTGCTTATATGTATGCTTTGCTTAAAAGCTGCACTATCCTACATCTTACGTGTAACGTTTAATCGACTCCTAAGCCAACCAAACATTTAGCTAAAACGATCTGTATTCTATTCTAAGATATACAGCACAAGTTTGACATAAACCCGATTTGCATCGCTCAGAGTTTTAGATATTTGAGGCTTTTCCTCCAGTCACAGTATCAGACTGTAATTTATTGTGGGGTGGTTTTAAAGCCTGTTTCTCTGTTATAGACACGGTTGATGTTCCACAAAGATCAGAAGGTGCATGCAGCATCTCTGGCTTGCGAAAACAATGAACGCCTGTGTGCTCACCCCACCGTTATTTTGCTATGCAGACTATACTCTCTCGGAGGTGCTGAGGACACATTGGTGGTGGAGGATTTGTGACGCAAAGCCACACATAGTTTGACATATGCATGGCAGGTTAGGGAAGGAGGTTTGGAAGACAATATACACACCGGCTGTCAGCAACAATTATGCAAAATTATTGTCGCTGAGGTGCCCATAGGGCTGTCCACATTCTGCCTCAGTGCCACAATGAATCAATTGAGGGTACTCGGTACCTCTATTGAGCTGGTCTTGGCTTTATTTTTAGAAGGATGGGGTGTGATAAAGTGATGGTATGCATTGTAGCCATGTCTGGTTCTAATGCTGAAGATGGAGGGGGGGGGGGGGGAATGGGGGGGTCCTAAAACTGGGACTGAGTAATACTGTCCTCTACAGGCAGGCAGATAAATTGCAGATATGCATGTAGACCAGATTTAACTTGCTAGGTTGACCTTGTTGGTGCGGTGTGTCTGTGTGTTTGTGTGCTTTCATGCGTGTAAGCAGGCGCATGCATATACAAGGGAGTACATGCATGCCTGTTTGTGTGTTGCGATGTTGTTGTCGCAAATGCCTGCACGTGCACAGTAAATGTTCCTCTTTGTATGAATGCGAACATTGATTCACAAGAGGCAAATTGAAGGTGCCATTGTGAGTGCCCGAGGGCACCAGGAATGATAGGACAGCTTGACAGCTCTCATTAGCGTATTAGACACAAACAGTGGCACAGATGCTCCCGGTCAGTCCTTGGTCAGGCTGGTGCTAGTCGCAATGACCTGCTGCTGACAGGTGGCTTTGTGGCACTTTGTCTCATGGTTGACACCGTGGCAATAAACAGCTTCTCTTTCGTGGGCTCACGATACAGAAATGTGACAACAATCTTACGTTTGCAGTTCACAATGAAGAGCCTTAACAAAATCTATCTATCTAAAATCAGCCGATGGAGAAGGAAAAACAGAAAGTGCTCCTAGATTACGACTGTCATTGTTAGTGCTGGAGGACAACAGCAGAAAGAACACCAGGTACCAGGTATTAGCGCGTGGCACTGCACTTTACTTGTCAATGGCAGCAGAGGCAAGAAAGCTTTATCCAAACGTCTGCTCCCACAAGGAGCTGCCTATATTGATTTACATTCTCTATTGGCTAGCCTTTACATTATTTAAAGTGGCAGATCTAGACGAGAGAAAGTTGCTGTTTGCCTTGGCAGCCCACCAGGTGATTCCTCATAAAGCAGATTGGTATATGTTGGCAATAATTTAACAAGCAATGCGCATATGCACAAACTAAGAATAGATACAGGCAGATTATTTAAATGAAGGAAATAAATGGTATCAAAGAAATTTGTGTCAGATTAGACAAGCTGCAAGTGCAGTTGCCATGCACATCTCAGCTTTATTAAAGGTTTACTTATGGATATAATTAGGCATGGGCTGATGCATATAAAACTATCATAGGAATTTGTCTTGGCATATGTTTATTTATCCTTGTTTCACGCAACAGATTCATGTTTATTAACAACACTTTCATTGTTTACATCTTGTATACAAACCAGTGAAGGTAAATAGAAGAACGATTAAAAAAGAAAGAAGAAAAAGAAAATAAAGTCACTTTCAAGGAAGAAGCAAACGAAATAAACAGACAGTAAGAAGTTGTTTATCTTTAGAGATATTTTGTATATATTCTGTATTTTATATAGTTGATGTAGGTATGTTAGTATATATATATATATATATATATATATAT
>JAVQIZ010188787.1:0-10532 GCA_036023535.2 Galaxias brevipinnis
CCCCCCCCCCCCCCCCCCCCCCCCCCCCCCCAAAAAAGGAGGAGGCGGATGAGGTCTCCAAGAGGCAGCTCTTTGTGAAAACTCCCTTCTATCCCTCCCCCAATGTCTCACTGTCTGACAGTCTGGGACAGGAAGGGTCAGTCAGTCACAGCATTACAAAGGCTAGCATGAGCAGGTCGACTAAACTGACTTTTTATCCCACATGGACCGGAGATGTTTTACCTTTACTGCTTTTTATCATGTTGAACGTGCGCCTTGATTACCAGCGTTTGTTAGCGTGCATTACAAATACTTCATCAAAACAGAAAAATGTTTACCTAACACACTTCAACCTAACACACAAAATCTGCTCAACATCCTCACAGATGTTATATTTCAGTGGTGGTCAACACATAGCCCCCCCGGAGTTTCTGGTGGAGAGACTTACTCGTCAGCCATGTCTGAGAGGCCAGACAGGCCCGATAGGCCCGACAGGATCTGGAGGGTCAACTCCTCCCTTCTGAAAACAACCAGGGAAGGGCAACACAGTCAAAAAGGGACACGGCGAGTGAGGCACAGCGCTGGGCCCGCGTAGGCTAACACGGTGCTCAGAAAGACTGGGGCCACGTCAACACCTCAACACAAGCCAATGGCACTTCAAATGGAAGGGTGACAGGTCGCAACAAAAAGTGTGGTCATGCGTTGCTGTGGCCACAAGGGGTAGCCCTTTGAAACATGTCCACCTATGTGGGATAAACAGCCAGGCAGGATGTGTACGGTGCATTCAGTATGAGGGGCGTGGCGTGAGACTGAGGAGGAGGCTGGTACCCGGAGCGGGGACGAAGGGGAGTACCTTGATCGTGTGCGCTTGGATTCCTTCTTATCGTCCTCGGACTTGTCCGCCACGGAGGAGTTCTCGTCGTCGTCGTCCCGGTCCTCTCGGTCTTCCCGCTTGATGTCGGAGCCGCTGGAGGAGTGTGTGGAGCGGGCCGTGCTGCCCGGGAGCGCTGCGGACAGACAGAAAGACACAGGGGCACGGGGTCAGGCGGCCACACCAGACAGCGATCCGCTGGAGGACAAAGCCGTGGGGAGGGGACTCACTGGTGAAGCCCTCTGGCGGTCCTGCAGACTGCGGGGGGCCGGAGGCGTGGTGGCCGTGCAGCAGGGTGCTGCTGGGCGGGAGGCCCGCCGCCTCCTCGTGGTGGTTCCCTCCCTGGATGGAGGAGCAGGGAGAGAGACTCTCATCAACCCTCGCTGGAGGACACAGCACTCACACAACAGGGACTTCAAATAAACCGCAACCACGCGCAGAGAGAAACCCCCACGTCTTTTCCAGACGGGCTCACCATGGCGGGGTGTCTGTTGCTGAGGGCCAGGCCCGCGTTGGAGAAGGCCTGAGAGAGGCCTCCCAGGCCCCCGTTGTGCACCGAGGACACGGCGCTCAGCAGGCTGTGCATGTCCGAGTGGGCTCCCCCCAGGGCCGGGCTCTGGCCCACGGCATGGCTGCGCAGCACGTGGATGGCCTCCTCCAAACGGTCCTCCATTTTGTTTTGCTGCAGAGTGGCCAAGACAAGACGCGCGTCAAAGACAAAAAAAAAAAAAAGAAAGAAAGCTGACGGGGCAATGGCAAAGAAAGTAGAACAGCAGATTTTTTCAAGCCTTTAGACTGCCTATTATGCAGACTGTGTTGAAAAAATCAAGGCAATAGTAGGATCAAAGTGTTCCAGGGCAAACAAAGGGCAGATAGAGGGGCGGTGCACTGGAGCACACATACCAGGGCGTGCAGTTGGCCTTCGTAGTTGGGCGTGGTTGGCCTCTGCCATTGAGACTGAGCACCTGCAGAGAGACATTACAGGTTACCCAGGGTTAACACGACTAAGTTCCCAGAAACAACCTTACACCTCGGTGGGTCAGTCCCGCTCTTCGACAGCAGGCGGTGCTCTCGAGCCATTGAATATCAGTTGACTACACAGTGTTCCTGCTTGGACAATGGGCATGTGGCCGGTTGACAAATGGTTCCTAACAGGTCTAGTGTGGAGACGGACGCCAGTGCCCTGGACAGTGTTGGCGTACCTGCGATGCCCTGAGGGGACCCCGGGGTGGAGGGGGCCGAGGGGAAGTTGTTGCTGTTGTGGTCCGACGGGTAGATCTGAAACGCACAGAGCAGGGTAAGGGCCTCACGGGCTGGGCACACAAATACACCGGGGACACAAAACAATGCATTTTAAAACCCCAGAAACGTAATGGAAGCACAGTTTCTTGTTAGAGGGAAAACTCACAGAGGCAAGGGCCTTCCCGATCTCATCTCCTGAGCTGCCCGCGGTGGCGCCTCGGTTGGCTAGAGGGAGACAACACGTTTGGTTACTCTCAGATGGACCGCTCAAGGGCAACCTAGCCAACCCCTCAAAGAAACAGGTTCAACGGGATAACAGGCAATCTCACCCAGCGACGGTTTTCACTGATACTACTACACACGTTCTAAAACGTAACTGCTTTCAAAAACAACGGCTGCCGATCGTACCCATGATGGCGTCGCCGTTGAGGGCAGGCGTGTGGCTGTAGCTGGGGTGGAAGCCGTTGACCTCGCTGCCCGCCAGTGGGTAGTTCTGTGGGGACAGGGGCAGAGGCTGGCGCTTCTGGAGGACACACAAACACACACACACACACACACACACACACACACACACACAAACACACACACACACACACACACACACACACACACCAGCTAGGTTAGACACATTACGCGGAGGCAGTCCTGTGGAGCTAGAGGCTGTGGGCTGCGGGGGACACCCACCATCCTGTCCTGGGGGTTGATGGCGGAGAAGGAGCCGGGCTGGCTGATGTGGGGGGAGTTGCCCAGCATGGCAGAGTAGCCAGAGGAGGACCAGGGGTCTGAAGACGGGTGGAGGCCATCTGGGTGCACAGGACGAGCAGGGGTTAACAAGACCATGACACGGCTACCAAACATTAGCGCCTGTGGACAGGGGCGTGCATTTAAACCTCAAGTAAAGCGAGAGGTCAGTTTTTGAAAGAGATCTAGTGGCACCGTGTTACCTTGCATGTAGAAGGAGCCTGGGTAGACGGCCCCCGTTTTGGCACCGGGATACCCTCCGTTGTCTCGCCCGTATTCATCCCCGGACGTGGAAGGATACACCTGCGAGGCAAACGCAGACAGCGATTTGAACACGCTGTCAAGAAAAGCCCCCCCCACCCCCACCCCCCACGCCTGCAACATATAGTGTCTGTTTACGAGAGGTGGCTGGCACGCGGGGCAGGGAGGGGCCGGCCTTTGGAAGGGAGCGCGGTGGCCGTGTCCCACACACGCTGGGCTTTGGGGAGGGCTCCGGTCTCGCCGCACAGCATGAGCTTCCTCTCTCCCGTGAGGTCGGTGACACAGCACTGGCACGGCCTAGCTGGCTGGCGGTCCCACCCGCTTACCGGGGCCGCTGTTAACACGCATGGTGCCATGCACGGAGTGGAGCGCGCTTTTTTTGGGGGGGGGGGGGGGGCGGTATGAACAACAAACGGGTTTGAACTCCATGCCACGAGTCCCCACATCAGAACGGGCTTGGGTTCGGGGAGTGGAAGTCCCCTAAGGGGGTACCGTTTCTTATTATCGCAAACAATGGCTGCTGTATTCAAACTGGCATTCCCCTCCCCATGTGTTCCACAGCCTCGGAGACGAAAAGCAGGCACGGGAAGTCTCCCGTTAACCGATCAAGCCAGCCATCGTCGTCTTTCTGACACGTACTATAAGGAGACAGTGGAAGAGGAGGAGGAATCGAAGGGGGGGGGGGGGGGTAGGAGAGAGTGCGAGTTAGAGAGCGAGACGGTGGAGGCTATGCTGTAAAGAATGCTAATCCAGAAAAGGGATTTTTTTCTGTAATTTGATTTAACAGGGAGAAGTGGAAAGGGAATGGAGAGATGCACTTCTAATTACAGAGCCATCTGCCTGTTCCTGGAGCCCATCCAACTCCACAGGCAGCTGGGCTGAGGAGAGCTGAGGCGAGGAGGGAGAGGGAGGGAGGGAGGGAGGGAGGTCGGGGCTGGGAGCCAGTCAGCAAGAGGCTTGGGGGGGTGGGGGCTGCAGTGGGGTGGGCTGAAGGGGGTAGAGGGGAGAGAGGGGGGCAGTGGGAAAAAATGAAGGCACTGATGATTTATGAAACGGGGGAAAGAGAGGGAGATAAGTGTGGTGTGTGTGTGTGTGTGTTGGGGGGGGCAGAATAAGGAAATGGAAATGACTTGCACAAAGCTCGATACGGCCAGGGGAGCGCCAGGCAGCGTGGGATTTAAAAGGATCCTGGTTCATTCAGGGGAAAAACACGGCGGCGATGGCTTCATTTAACAATAGGCTTTGGGTTTGTCGCGCGTCGGGGAACATTGTCGAGTGAATCCTGCTCTAGTGCGAGCCGCAGGAACAAAACACTGATTCGGCGCTGGATAATTGTATTCTTGGGAATAAAGAGGATTTCTGGTTCAAATCCCCTGCTAATGGGGGTTTAATGCAACGCACGTCGTGACAGTGTGAGGTCCCTAACAGGCAGAACAGGACAGGCTACGGCTGGGGAAAGTTCACAGCCGTGCACGTCGACGTCTGGCATGGACGACTGTTCTCATCCATGGGGGGGGGGGGGTTCTGATGCAAACACGCGGCCATGTCCCTGGGTTGTTGTTGACGAGGCGGGCCGGGCCTCTCCGGGCCTAGTGCACAGGTATTAGAGGATTAAAGGGATGCACGGTCTGAGGAGGGGGAGGACGGGCAGGACGGCTTTACCAGGAAGGACTAGTTCTTACCAGAGAAAGATGGAAAGGAGAGAGGGGAGGGAGGGGGGGAGTAGTGGGAGAAAGAGAGAGAGAGAGTGACAGAGATAAAATGGGAGGGGGGAGGAGGGGTGGGTGGGGCTGGGGTTGGGGGCTTGGAGGAGGGGGGATCATGGGCAGTCATTAATCTGGGCTCAGACACGGGGCTGAGAGGCCTCGCGAGCAGCGCGCCCGACAACTGGGTCAGTGGCAGGGGGAGAGGCCCACCCACACCATCATGTGGGCAAGGCGTGGTCCCGCCGGTGGGAGCCCATCCTGAGGTGGGGGGCGGTGGGGTTGGTGGGACCAACGCAGAGGGGGCCCGCCACACAGCCGTGCATGGCGAGAGTAAACGGCACAGGGGCAGCTCCGCCGCGTGCTGCTCGGCTGCTGGCGAGGCTGGGATACTCTGCCTGTCACCCGAGAGCCGGCCTGGCCCCTGGATTGGCTTACACAAAATGTTTGTGTAATGGTAGTATTTCTTATTGATGACCCCTCTGGCAGGGCTGGTGAGGGAGAGAAGGAGACACCCTCATATCACGGGCAGGGTGCTGTGAGGCCAGGCCGTCGTAATGCAGCCAGGCCGATCCTGTGACAGCAGGCCGTAGGACGCGGGCTCGCTGTTGTTTATTTGGAGCCAAGAGTCCCCGGGCTATCAGCTCGGCCTGAGCGCAGCCTCCTCCTCCGCGCCCCTGTCTGTCACAGAGCCACTGAAGCAGAGTGGGGACACCTTCGCGTGTGAGTGTGTGTGCGAACATGGCTGTGTAGGTGAGCGAGAGAGCGAGAGAGAGAGTATGAAAGTGTGGGTGAGTGTGAGACACTTGTGGCCCTGTCTGGGCACACTGGCGGAGGGAGGATTGTGAAGGGAAGCAGAAGAGGGCTCTCACCGAGGACGGCAGGCCGGGGGGTTTCCGGATCTTCTTAGGTTGGGTGTCTACGGAGAGAGGGAAGGGGAGAGCAGGAGTCAGACTCGGAGAGACAGGCTGAACACAAGTCCTCACGGATAGGGACAGATTTAGATGAGATTAGATTAGATTAGACTTTGTGGATTCCTTTGATTTCCAACACATAGGTCAAACCTGCACAACACTAACCTTTCAATACAGGCTGTTAGAAATCAAAGAGCAATGACCAACTGCTAGCTATTTCTGTCCTAAATAGTTGCCATAGCGTGATGAATACAGACATCATCAGCCCATGGCTCCGGCTATAGTCCAGGCCCAAGTCATCTCCCCCTCTGTCCTTCCTAAAGAGGTCCGTCAACACACTTTCCAACTAAGCTTAACACACACGAAGTGCTTTAACGTGATCTGAAGTGAGATTATTTTATTGTTACTGTATGTGGCTACGCGGTAGTCTATGGTTGTATAATCTGTGTGTGCGTTCGTGTGTGCTTAGGGTAAACGTCCCTACTAAGCCCACGAACCATATAAGCCCTCTAGCAACTTGTGAGTCAAATCAAAAAATATTACATCATATTTGTTTTCCTCAGTGATGTTTCTTCCAATGACGCTGCTTGTTGGATAAATTACACTTTTTATTGTAAGCCAATCGGATTAGTCTATACTGAGTTATGAAAATGTGAGACATTTGCCTGCTGATCCCAGAAGAAGTTGCAAAAGAACATTAGTGATTTTGGTACCCTCAGAAGAAAACACAATCTGCATATTTCTACTCTTGTTTTTGGTAAGTATTCATTTGTCATCACATTTGTCAGTGATTAGTGATTTGTAGAAGACATCAAGAAGACGCCAGTGCGTCAAGCAGCATATGACGTGAAGGGGCCCACTGACCGATGTTTCCATCCGGGGGTCTCCTCCGGGGGTTGGTAGGGTACGAGGGGTAGAACTGGGAGCCAGACTTCAGGCCAGAGGGGGACATGGCATCTGGACTGGGCATTGCTATTTCACTGGGGAGGAAGCCCGGCTGTAAGGGGAGGGAGACACAAACCTTACTGCACGCTCGCCGACACCCACCCAACCGTGGGCAAGCATGAGCACAAATAAGAAAACATCAAAACAGTTCTGGTAAACGGAGAGTGTTTTCTTCAGTGTGTCAGAAAGGAGAAGTGAAAAAAAGCCTCTCACTAGGTACTGAAACCACTGAGCGGTGTACTTTATCAATAACGGTTAGGCAGGGTACTTTCGAGAAGAGGGCTCTTACCTGGCCTCCGAACGAATAAGGTACCCTCTCGTTTTTCCCTGAAAAAGGCAAAGAGACGGTGAGATAAGCATGGCTTTATCAGGCAATACACTGGAGGCCACAGCACGAGTGGGGGGGGGGGGTTGTGAAAGTACAAACGGTGCAGAGATGCTGGGGCCCTCCCCCTATTCCAGGGCGCTCAGCTGTAGAGAGCTGTTGGCCAGACCAAACCCTGGGGAGGCTTTCTGCACCGCTGAACTAACATCCCGCTGCTCAACACACACTCACTCACCGCGCCGCCGTGCCCAGACAACAACTTTGGAGTCGGAACACGGTATGGCTACACATAAAAACACACAGCTCAGTCTCCATATATATAAATATATATTAAAAAAGGCCCAAATTAGAAACAAGAGAGGGTACATTTTCATATGACCTGCTATGCCTTTTCATGACATGGCATGAACCAGTAGGTTGGGGACAGTGTGTTCTCAGACAGTGGCTGTTTATTGATCACGTCAGTAGAAGGAGTGGAGGCGCTACCTGCAGCATGGACCGCTGAGCTGAGGAAGGGGGTGGACAGGCCTTCGTGCTCGTAGTGGGCCCCGTCTCCGTAGCCCTGTGTGGGGGGAAGGGAAAGAGACAACCACACACAACATGGTGAGCGCAAGCGAGAGCTGCTCCTTCCAAGGCCACGGCCGTCCCCGCAGTAGAGGGGCTTTGGCGAGGGACGTCTTCCTCGCCTCCCTCTGCCGACGGGATCCGGGCCAAGTGCGGCTCTGCTCGCTCCCTCGCTCTCTCTGTCTGTCTGTGTCTGGGGACTCAAAACACTGACGTTCCTAATTATCACGTCGTGGTAATCAAAGTCTGCTGCGTCTGCCTCACCCTTCCCCTTCCATTTACTCAGGGATGTGCCAAGACAGTTTCCATGGACGTGTGCCTGCGATTACCCCTGGGTTTCCGACCAGGTTCAGTAGTAGTGGGGAGCCTGCCAATCCCCGACTCGGAGCCAAGGCTATTAGGTACAAAGTGAAACTACCGCTCGGAATCAAATATGGAGCATGCCAACATGTTAAGCGGTGGAGATGGAAAAGTCTGTGAGCGTACGTGTATGTGTGTGTGTGTGTGTGAGTGTGTGTGTGTGACTGTCTGTGGGCACGCATGCCAAGGTAATGTGTTTATTTTCGTGAGACTCAAAGTAGGTTTGCAAGTGCACTCGAGCGCGTTGCGCAGAGTGGAGATCTTACCCGTCCCTGGTTGAAGGAAGGGCTGTTCTGTTCTCCTGAGCCCCAGGACCCAGAGCTGCTGCGCTCATCCAGCGCTGAAAAACATAAGCACAGTGGCGACCGTTAGGTAAACAGAACATTGTTTCGGGGGGAAAAAATACAACATAGTGTTACATTTCCTGGGTTAAATTAGCGTGTTCAGAATTTTGCTAGTGAACCACCAAGCATCAGTATTTTCGAATGAGGAGATCCACCATCCATCCGCTCCTTAAGAACGTGACCGTAGCTTCTACGGCTGTAGCCACGTGTCCTATTGCCTACTCTAATGACCTATCCGTCAGGTGAGCCTGTCAGCCCCAGTCAGCGGCAGGCCGGCAGCGCTCCGACAGAGCCGTTCACAGGTCAACACCAGGGAGGCCGCCGGCACAGGAGATGGCCATTAACACCGAGCCCGCTGGCGCATTACGGAACGCACAGCGCAGCCTGCACCTCTAGGGATACCGCTGCTCCAAACAGCCACGATCGCAGACCCTAAACAGAGGGGCTTCGACTGAAAAAGAGCACGCAAACAGGCATTGTGCGTGTGTCACTGGTAAACGAAAGCCTTTCCCTCAAGCAACGCTGCAGCCCGTGCCTTCCACAGTGCTGCTTCTAACAAGTCGTAAACACAAACAGGTTATAAAAAGGGGGTAAAACACATTGCCCGTTCATCAGACTCGACGTGAAGCGGATATGTTGCGGAGCACAAAGGGCCCTGCAGAAGGGAACCGCGGAGGCAGAAGATTGGTGAAGGAGAAACTTCAAAATACCCCCATCATCCCCTTCCTCCTGTCTGAGCCACTAATGCAACCACGGCTCTCTGGAGACACACGGCTTAATTGTATACTGATTTGCATAATTGTGCATATTAATGAAGTTGCCTTATGAATATTCATATTTCGCCTTTGATTTTTGCCTAATTAAAAAAAATTGTGTGAGAGAAGAGGAGAGAGGGGAATGGGGGGGGGGGGGGGGTTGGATGAGAGGAGTCTGGGCTAGATCAGCGTCTGGCTAACGACTCAGAATGAGTGATGAGCCTAACAGAGCGGTGCAGGCACCTACACGGGCTGCGACAGGCGTGATCTATGGGGGGCTGGTGCCACTGGCATGGCAGAACCAGGGGAGCAGGGAAGAGAACGGGACCCGGAAAGATCAGCCTTGCTCACTCACTGTCAGCCCCGCCCGCCCAAAGGCCAGGCCGCTAATAGAGCGGAGCCCAGGGGACAGACAGCGCAGGGGGCCGGTGACGGCCTCGCGGCTGAGCCTGGATGACAGGACCGGACAGTACTCCAGCAACTGTCGCCTGGCTTCGGGGTAGGATCCTGTGGAAGTACATTTCCACCCTGTGAGTGTGCGCCGGCGCCGTCGTCCGGGACTAATAACCAGGGTGCTACAACGCCTACGCTCGCAGGCAGCGCCACTGGTCAGCGGGGGGGCCGGCTGATAGAGAGACCGTGGCCGTGCCGAGGAGCAGTCTGACAACATTGTTTCACACTTGGAGGAGTAATTAACTCGGAGGCAATTAAACAAGGTGGAGAGCCGCTGAGGTGACACTGACGCTCAGCCAGCCAATCGACAAGTGAGAGCCAAACACTGAGGAGCCCACTGCCACGCCGGGAGGAGGGGAAGGACGGGGGAACGGGGCGAGGAGAGGAGGAGGGGGAGGAATGGGAGGGGAGACGGGGAGAAGCTTAGAAACGGGGGAGGCGGAGAGTGAGGAGGGTGACCTAGAGGGAAGGCGATGGAAAAGGTGATGGAAGAGAGGAGAAGCGAGAAAAGAGGGAGAGGAGAGGAGGAGGTGGTAAGGACATGGGAAGGGGACATCCCACACAGGAAATCAACCATAAATGCCATGAATCTGTTTGTTATGTGAATGGGTTGGCTTGCTTACAAACGGATGAGCATCGGCAGCCATAACACTGTGGTGTTGCCGACGTGACATTAGTTTCAAAACACACTGATTGCTTTCTAAACCTGTTGAGTCTTTGCACAACCCCAAAACAATTCGATCAAGCTAAACCGAGCCACGATTACAACCCAGGACGAGGCGACCGCAGCCAGACACCAGAGATATAATCCGACATTGGAGCCTTCCCCATAGGAAGCTCCAATTTGTTCTGATAGGACAGCATACATTTGTTCATTGTCTTCCACAAAAACGGTCTGCCTGTGTAACCACAGAACGCAAGAGACTTGGGCTGCACTAGAAAGAAACTACACCAAACACATTGACAAACATTCAAAGACAAACCTTGAAGTTGTCAAAAAAGGCTTTATTGTGTGTGTGTGTGTGGGGGGGGGGGGGGGGGTGGGTGTGTGTGTGTGTGTGGGTGTGAGGGGCGG
>JAVQIZ010188789.1:0-21574 GCA_036023535.2 Galaxias brevipinnis
CTCTCTCTCTCTCTCTCTCTCTCTCTCTCTCTCTCTCTCTCTCTCTCTCTCTAGACCAAACCCACCACCACAGCTACTTCACAGTGCTCTGATTATAATGGTATGTTCTTAGTAACAGCTTAGCTGCAACTGGTACCTGGAAGCCCATTATGTAGTTAAACAAGACTTGAACAGTTGGAAAACAACCAAGCTAAGTTAGAGGTGCCAGATGCTCACATGAAAATAAACTGTTGACATAATTATAATGTAGGCACTGCACCAAATTCAAGGTGTTCACAGTGAGTTTCTCACTGCTATTATTAGAAGTATTGTCATGACCTCTTTTTGACACAATTATGCCTAATGAGCATCTTACTTGGTGTTCTCTCTCTGGCACACTGACAGCCTGACTGACGACAGTCTATAAAGAAGACGTGACTATTCCTGCTAGCAAGTGCCACATCCCTCTCATTGTCATCCCCATCATCTTGAAAGGGGCTCTGTGTTGACCTAACAGACCGGCACTGTCATTTCCTCCGGCAGCTCACATAGTCAGTCCTGAATGTCAATGGCATGAAAGCCAGGGTTGTCAATCCCCTGCTTGGTCTGGTGATCGGCGTGGTAGTCGCTGTGGTTGTTATGGTTCCGCTGGTCCACATCCGTCTCGAAGCAGTGGGTGCAGTGGGGTGTGGTGACCGGCACGCTCCTGGAGAAGTTGGAGAAGTCCACGGTGTACTTGCCCGTCTTGGTGCGGGAGATGATGGGCAGGAAGCTGTATCCCCACTGGATCTCCTGAGGGATGTAGGAGGTGCGGACCTGACAGGCCGAGCTGGTGGACTCGGCCATGCCATCCAGGAACACCACCAGCTCAAAGTCCTGCACGGGCAAGGTGTCTGCCGAGAGGTCGTACAGCGGGCTTGACTTGCCAATCACATGGTAGAGGGTCAGGGGGCAGACAAAGAACAAGTTGTCCTTGCCGGCATCCACTACAAAGTCGATATCCACCTGGTCCAGGATGATAGTCTCCCCTTCGACAGTGACTGTCGTCCGGATTAGCTTGCCGTAAATCTGGCTGCCTATGAGCAATGTCTTTCGCAGGTTGGCTACTCTGATGAGGAGGCAGAGACTGCCCTTCTTCAGGCAGATCACTGCCGTTTCACTGAAGGTGATTGTCTTGGCCCTCTTTTTAGGGAGGGATATCTTGGCCAGGATTATCCCACACATGAAACAGTTGATGAAGACTCCAATGAGGGACTGGATGATAATGAGGGCCACTGTGAAGGCACAATGTCCAGTGAGGGACCGCCCTCCATAGCCGATGGTGGTCTGGGTCTCCAAAGAGTACAAAAAAGCAGTGGTGAGCCCGTTCACATTGTCTATGCATCTCACATGCCCCTGTGTGCGGTTCTGCCCGGTCAGATCACCGTTGCTCTTGGCGACCCAGTACCAGAGCAGGCTGAAGAGGAACCAGCTTCCGGTGAAGGAAGCCACAAAGAGCAGCAGGACAAAACGCCAGCGTATTTCCACAAAGGTTGTCCAGATGTCCACCAGGAAGGCAAAGTGGTTGTGGTACTTGATGTTGCCAAACTCGATGTTACAGCCGCCATCTTTGGTTACAAGGCGGGTGGGTCTGGTTGTGGGCTCAGACAACTGGCCTTCGGTGTGTCTCTGGATGAACTGGAGCATCCTATGGGAAAGAGAAGGGTGTTAACATTGTAAAAAAAAACATTTTAGGTGCTATGCCATCAGGGGCAATAAATAAGAATAAAAAAATATATTTTCTCAAGAATCCTCACTTTGATTGTCACAGCCGTTGTACATTTTAAGGTACACATCAATCACATTGTGTGATTATGTTAGGGCCACTATGTGCTCCTGTCTTCTGTAATTGGCAACACTATTTGCTGTAATCGATGTGTTGCAAAACAAACAAAAACTAAAGTAGTCTTAGTTAATTCACCAGCGATCATTTCCATTTTAAAAACTATGGCTACCACCTTAAACCAGCTGGGTAACAGGTTACAAGACTTCCAGTAAAACCAACGAGGCTTAATTACATTCATATCACACTGAAGAGGGAAACAACAGTTGAGAAAAAACCACATACACTTCTGACAAGCAAACACAAATTCAACATTATAGTTGAAAGACTGTTACAAGACAGTTTTTTGTTAACAACTTAGAAAATATCCAGTCCAACATACCTGCTAAGTGAGACCATGGGCAAGAATGCACTCTAGATGGGGTTGGAACGTACAACTTGTTTCGACTAACAAGTAGCCATCAGGGCGTTCCAAAGATTTTAATCCACAGTGAAATTTCCTAATCCCAGCCACATGCCCCCATGTACACTGCTCTCATAAAGACAGACAGAGACGTTGCTTAGACGGGTCTCATGCTGCGGTGTCCCTTTTACAGCCTCCACAGTCCACCACCTGCTCCCCTCTGCTTGGTCAAAAACACAGGCACTGACTTCAGTTTAATTGGTGCCATATCTGGCCGGGCCCCTCTTTGTGGCTACCCCGGACAGAGCATTGAACTAGCAACAAGTACACATGAACGTTTTTCTCCAGGAGGGGAAAATCCTTGATTCCAGAGCTGCCAAGTTTGCCAGTGAGCACACAATGCTGCTGCCCAGGCAGAAGGTGCAGCCATCTAGGGGGACAACGTGAACAGTACAGCGCCCATGCTGTTTTAATTTTCTCCTTTGGGCTTTGCATCACACCTCACAAAGGAATCCTTGGAACAAGTTTCCCCTTCTTGGCCCTGGTCCCCTGATCCTACCCTCCCCCTTAAATGCTCAGCCTGCACACAATTTGCATTAGAACAAAGTTTCAGGGTGAGGATGGAGCTGTACTCCAAAAGAAACATTTTCATACAGCAGATGAGGATTCAGGTGCCCCACTTTTCTTTCAGACATGGGGCTAGTTTAGGCAGGCAACTCAGACACATCATTTATCCACGTCAGATCAATCAACCAGTTGCATACGCTCGATAGTTTGCAGCCTACTAAACCGCAGTCACTCACCACACCTGCTCCTACAACTGCTCTCTCACTGCTGCACCACACCATGCTTTTTGCTTGCTGCTGCACCACACTATGCTCCTGATCTTGCTGATGCCCACCTCCACCCTAGCTTCCACCTATTTAGGGTCTGTTGCAGAGTATCCGATGGGGAATTTATCCCCTCCCTACCAATAGTTGTTCACTTAGCATTTGTATAAGATCCTGTGCGGGGAAGCAATCAGAGCAACAGGCCCTTGACGCCATGTATTGCAATACATTGTTGAACCTATCGTAAGTTGTCTTGACCGAAATGAATTTGAGAGAGATTGTTGTCTTTTAATGAAAGTGCTAAGGGGGCCCTCAATTCTGGGACCCGGGCATGGTGGCCCTTGTCAGAGTCTACACCCCTCAGTGAGTGAATGTAACACATGCAGAAACAGAATACATCTCAGAAATGTCTCACCATTTGGTCTATTTAATTTACTGGAGGAAAATAAAAGTGAACTGATCTTATTGTTGCTTTTACTGTTTTCTGACCTCAGGTTACTTTGTATTACTTTTACTCTACTCCACATTGCAAAATAAAAGAAAAATGTAACTTAGACAAATTATACAATTTTACAATTTCACCTAGGATCAATCAAGTATTTCCATATTGTAATTCAAACAGTACACCTACTTGCTGTCAGATGAGTTGTTGTCCAGGTCTACTCTTAGTTATCCTCCCTCTCCATAATCATTATATGTTTTTCAGTTCCTGGGAGACCAAAACATTTTGATACAGCCAAAAGACTGAATTACAAACTATTTCAAGACTGATCTTTACCTTAACAAGGTCCTAAATATCGTGTCACAGCAGTGCTAGCTCCCAATTCCCGGGGCACTAAGGAGGACCAAACATTCCAATAATTTGCAGTAATGGTTTTTCCTGTCCGGTTCACTCTTTTGGTTTCACCAGGAACGTATATTTTGAGTCTCTATAGGGTATTTAAGCCCCGTCTGTTTCCATACTTGTTTTGTCATTGGTTTCTATACTCGATATTTCATTGAATATCACAAAACTCTTTCTGATTGTTGATGGTCTTTTGATGCCCTTCTGTTTTGATTGAATATTTACCTATACTACAATCGGGTTGCATCTCCTGCCCCAACTCCCACAAATCTATAGTGGAAGTGCTGTGAACTCATATAAGAGCTGGATAGTTGGTTAGAATAGATAGTTGTTTAGCCAGTGTGTCAAACTAATTTAAGACATAAAGCAGATACATTTTAAATGTATAAAATTAATAATTTGATATACAATACAGTAGCAATTTAATTTTGTGCTACATTTAGGTATTTAAATACTATTTTCCATTCAATTCGATCCATTTTTCCATTCAAACCTTTAATGTTTAAAGTTGTTGACAATCAAATTGACACTAGCATTACATATACTGTAAGTGTTTCAAATTGCAGCCTCTTACAACTCCCCTGAGATATTCAAGATCATGTCTCTGAAAATTAACAGTTATTTATGCATTTGCAGATACATTTTATTGACAGATATCTTTTTTTTAAAGGTCTGCCATCACTGTGTTTTGTACCCTTTTACAGTACAAGTAAGTATCAAACTATATTTTGCTATACTTTTACAGTATCAAGCATTGTTTATAAGCATCAAAGCTGAAACGGTAATAAACAAGGCAACATGGTTGTTAAAACTTCAGCTGTTGAAAGGTGCGTTTTCTGCCATTTAGAAGGAGAGATGTTGAAGTGCCTTCATTTACTTCGGGTATATTTTCGTCTCCAGCCATTGTTTTCCAAATAACTGTATACTGCACATAGGACAAAGCAGTTTAAAATATAGCCTTCTTCCGTACTTATCATGAATCACGTGCCATTGGTCCAACGCAGGTTGCCTGTTCTTTGTCCTCTGGGCTCCAGATGCCTGGCTGGCCATATTCCACCGCCTACCTGGTTTCACAGCCAGTCAAGTGTGAGCCCTGGGCCCAACACTCTCCATCGCACGTTCGCTGTGTTTCTGCCTAAGAAGATTGACACATATCAAACACATAAAAACCAACAAGCAGCATTAAAAGAGTGAAAACGTCAGTAAAGGCTTTAGAAAACGCTAAGTGAACAACCATTGGTAGGGAACAGATATCTGCAGAATCCCCCATCGGATACTGAGCAACAGACCCTAAATAGGTGGAAGCTGGGGTGGAGGTGGGCAGCAGCAGGAACAGGTGCATAGCGCGGTGCAGGAGTGAGCAGTAATTGTGGGGGCCAGTCTGGTGAGTGAACGACAGTTAAGCAGACCGCGTTTGAACTGTTGATCGTGTATGCAACTGGTTGATTGATGTGACGTAAATAAATGTTGTGTCTGAGTTGCTGCCTGAACTAGCTCTGCCAAGGCGTCGCCTCATTTTCACACGCTATAGGTAACATTTCTCTCAAAATAGTTTAATAATAGGATGTACTAAACAAAGAGGAAATAGGATTTAGAAACGTGGGGTTTCGTACAGTGCAGTCATGTGTACTGTTATGTTCTTGAATATGTTGCATTCTAATATTGGAACACAATTGATTTCTATTGAAACATTTGTGTATTGCCGAAGTTATACACAAATCCCTTCCAGGGATGACGTGCATGGCCAGAAGCTCCTACCTGGACCCAGAGGTGCAAAAACTTCTAGGTAGACTGCAATAGCCTCCATTACATCTACCAGACCCGCACACCAAGCAGAAGTGCCAAGGAGCTGCTCAAGGTCTGTGGCTGCTGGCTGGCTACTGCATTTCTCTTCTCTATGGGTACAGTAATATAGTGATATACAGCAAATGTAACGTTAGGTTTATCTGGAAATGCAGTATCAACTTCATGCTGTTTGAAGTAATGTACTGATAATATATCACATCTAGGCACGATATGGAGAGAAGTCATTCAATTTTCCATCCATCCATCCATTAGCTATACCGCTTATCCTATGCAGGGTCGCGGGGGGGCTGGAGCCTATCCCAGCCGACTCAGGGCGAGAGGCAGGTACACCCTGGACAGATCGCTAGTCTATCACAGGGCCGACACATAGGGACAGACAACACCTCACACTCACATTCACACCTACAGCCAATTTAGAGTCACCAATTAACCTGCATGTTTTTGGACTGTGGGAGGAAACCGGAGTACCCGGAGGAAACCCACGCAAACACGGGGAGAACACGCAAACCCCTCACAGAAAGGCCCTTGGGCCAGGTGGGGATTGAACCCAGGACCTTCTTGCTGTGAGGCAACAGTGCTACCCACTGAGCCACCGTGCTGCAGACTGTTTGAATATATTTCATTGTTAAATCGACTATACTTGGTTCATTTTTGAAGTAATACAGCTGGCTATGATTTCCTTTCGTTCCAAAACAGTGTCGACTCCTACCTGTCTCTGCCCTCTTCCTGTCTCACATCCCCACCCCCCACCCCCTGTCTCACACCTCCTGCCTGTCTCAGCCACCTCCCTGCCTTGCTTGAGTTAGGAGTAGGTGTGTTGTGTACCTAACGATGACTATTCCCCCCGTCAGTGAACAGTTATCACCAAAGCTACTTTCAAACTCTTTATTTACTTAACTTTCAAACCCAGGGCGGTTTCCTGAAGCAGTCGTTGCATGACTTAGTTACAGAATGTAATGGAAAGACTGAAGTATCACTTAAGATATTTTTTCGGTGTGCCGCATTAAATTTGGTCTATCAGGGTGACAAGGTGAAGCAGCTTTTGGTAAACATGCTACTGGTTCTGCAGTAACCATTGGAACCACGTTGATGTAGTGTGTTTGTGTGTGACGACACTGTGACGGGATGTTGGATTGGTGCAGATGAAGAGAAGCGATGGGAAATCCACTAAGCCTATTAGTGCAGAGACACTATTAATAAACACACTCGCACACACACACACACACACACACACACACACTTGCTCCAATAAGTCTAGACACTTGCTAACACACACATACTATGTTGACACTAATACATGCACACACACACAACATTGTTAAATGCTAGCTACAGCGTTCAGTAACTGAAGATATTTCCGATAGTGGAAGACTCATCAGTGGTTCATGCTAATCAGCTAATTCATAAACCGTTTGACTTCACCTTCCTTCATTCCTCTTGACTTCGTCACCCAAACCGGCACTCACCCTGTGGATTAGACCTGGCAGGCACGTGCAGAGGATGTTAGAGGGGCAGGGGCCCAAATTCATAAAAGGGCACACTGGTGATTTTTGTTACTAATTAAATAAATATGTGCCTGGAATGACTACTTTTGTGACACTGTTAAAGGGATATTAAAATGTATGTATTTAAAACAAACCTATAACTGAGACAATGATAATCCAGTAGAATTAATGGTTATTAAGTTAGAAGCCTACAATCGAAATTATGCAGTTACTGTTTAAGTCCATTAGCCTGTATGCCTACCAGACGACCCCAGTCAACATGTGTGCTCTTAATGATCAATTATATTAGAGAACATTTATTTTCTTTAATAGAAGAGAGAGAGAACTAACTTTTGCCAGCTAACGTATTACATTATCTAACTAGCTAGAAATAATAATAATAATAATAATAATAATAATAATTGATACATTTGATATAGCACATTTCTATAACCCAAAGCGCTTTACAGTAGTGGGAGTCTCTCCATAAGACAACATTAAAACTGATGTGGTGCGATGGGATCGTTCTTTTAAGTTCAGACTTGGGTAGGACACAAGTGCTCGACCATATTCCACTGTCTCCCACACTACTAGCAAGAGGTATAACGCTAACGATAGCTAGTTGGCACATTTTAAGCTGCTAAATAGTTAAAGCATTGACATTACTTGCCAAATACTTGTCAAACAATTCATAAAGCATATCAGTATAAAACAAAAATGAACATTATATTTATACTTTGTTTGGCTCCATACCTGCCTCAAATTACCTCATCACTCACTGACTCATACCTCATCACACCACTGTCGAGTTCATGTGTGTTATGTATGCGTACAATTTCGCGTACGTGTGTTCTTTCACCAAGGCTTCAGTGCTCGCCGCTGCGGCAAATAACCACGATAGAGAGAATGTAACTTTACAGGGCATCGCCGGGGGAGACCAATCTCCTGACCTGGTATTTTGATTCACGCAGTTTATCTGTTCGTCTGGGCAGGCTGTGCGCAACAAATGTAATTGTAAAAAAAAAAAAAAAGATACATTTGAAAAAGGACACTTCTCTAATAGGAGGGCAAAAGGGCAGGTGCTCAAGCTCCCTTTGAGGTCTACCTATGCACTGCCTGAGACCTGGGAACGAACAGCTGATGATCAGGTGTTTCTCTGTCGCCCCCTGCAGGTGCAGCACAGGATCACAGGCCAGGTCATGGCGCTGAAGATGAACACGTTAGCCAGCAACAAAGCCAACATGCTGCGAGAGGTTCAACTGATGAACCGACTCTGCCACCCCAACATACTCAGGTCTGCTTGGACTCTACACACACACACACACACACACAGGAAAACACGCACACTATACAGGAAAACATACACACACACCCCAGTACAATGCTTACCCCAGTGCAGTATATATCTAGATCATAACAGATCTAGTGTATATAT
This sequence comes from Galaxias brevipinnis, assembly GCA_036023535.2. NCBI lineage: Eukaryota > Metazoa > Chordata > Actinopteri > Galaxiiformes > Galaxiidae > Galaxias > Galaxias brevipinnis. The sequence continues at coordinate 8,604 of JAVQIZ010188789.1, forward strand.
CTAGACCATAACAGATCTAGGGTTTTTATCTAGACCATAACAGATCTAGTGTATCTATAGACCATACCAGATCTAGTGTATCTATAGACCATAGCAGATCTAGTGTATCTATAGACCATAACAGATCTAGTGTATATATCTAGACCATAAAAGATCTAGTGTATATTTCTAGACCATAACAGATCTAGTGTATAGATCTAGACCATAACAGATCTAGTGCATCTATTGCTGACAGCTGACTTGTTCTCCTTTGATACCAGGTTTCTTGGAGTGTGTGTGCATGAAGGCCAGCTTCATGCTCTTACCGAGGTAAGCAGCTTCCCTCACTTATTCATCTCTCTCTCACATGCTCTATGTCAGGCTCTCTCTCTCTCTCTCTCTCTCTCTAATGCTTTCTCTCTCTGTCTCTCTTTCTGTATCTCATTCCCTCTCTCTGTGTGTATCTCTCTGTATCTCTCTCTCTCTGTATCTCTCTCTGTATCTCTTTAATGCTCTTCCTCTATTTCATGCTCTCTGTCTTTGTCGGTGTCTCTCTCTCTCTCTCGCGCGCGCTTTCTCGCTCTCTGTCTCTCTCTCTGTATCTCTCTCTCTCTCTGTATCTCTCTAATGCTCTTCCACAATCCCATGCTCTCTGTCTCTGTTGGTCTCACTCTCTCCCAAACATGCCCCTCTCTGTCACTCTTTAAAGATCTCCATATCGCTCTCTTTGTGTTTGTCTCTCTATCTCTCGCTCTCTTTCTCTCACTCTGTGTCTCTCTCCCCCTTGTTCTTCTGACACCCATTCTCTCTCTCTCGGTGTTGAAGGAGTTCCCTCCCTCCCTTGACAACTGACACATCCTTCTCCCCTCTCTCAAGAGATCCTATTGTAGTCCTTTATTTTAAAAGACATGTTGGTTGCCATGGTAATGGCAGTGCAGTGGTATAGAGAAGATTATGCATTTATTTTTAATTGTGTGTGTGCAGTACATCAACGGGGGTAATCTGGAGCAGCTGCTGGACAGTGACATGTACCTGTCCTGGTCTGTGAGGATGGGCCTCTCTCTGGACATCGCCAGAGGACTGCAGTATCTCCACAGCAAGGGTATCTTCCACAGGGACCTCACCTCCAAGGTAGGAACTACAATACCCATGAACAACTATGATATCCATACAGAACTATAGTACCCTAAAGAACATCAAACCCCCTAAATATCTACACTACTCATACACAAATACGATACCCATACAGGATTACACACCACATATGGAACTATGCTACCCCTATAGAACTACATTACCCATACAGAACTACACTACCCATACAAAACTACACTGCACAATTGCACATACAGAACTACACTACACATACAGAACTACACTACCCATACAGAACAAAAGCAGACACTTTGCATTGTAGCTCCATTTAATACAAAGCTCCATTTAATACAAAAGATACTTACAAAAGATTATTTGCCTTTTGCTCATCTACTCCATTTTCTCTCTCTCTCTCTCTCTTTCGCTCTCTCTTTCTCTACTCTCTCTCTCGCTCTCTCCCACTCTCCCTCTCCTTGTGTGTGTAGAACTGCCTGGTCCGCTGTGAAGGTGGTGTCTTCACCGGGGTGGTGGGAGACTTTGGTCTGGCAGAGAAAATCCCAGATTACAGGTCAATTGATGACAGACACTAAACTGTCTTATACATGTGTGTTATACACCGTGAAAATTGTGTTATGCATTTAAATTAAATCTTTCTTCTTAATCTATTTGTGATTTTTGTTTTATTTTGATAGAATTTTACAAAACCCAGATAGTGACTGGTCTTACCTTTGTTTTCTTTGCAGCAACGCAGTAGACAAGCAGCCCTTGTCAGTGGTGGGCTCCCCCTACTGGATGGCCCCGGAGGTGCTGAGAGGAGAACTCTATGATGAGAAGGTACACATTCAAATCACCTCCGATGGCCAGGAGGCCACAGGCCTGGTGATATCTACTATAGTATCTCTGAATGCCAAAACCCTGACAGCTAGCCCCAGCACTCAGTGTGAAACGGGTGCATGCAAAACAAGACGAAGAAGAAGAAGCTCATTTGCACAAATGAATTTGTAATCAAACACTTTGATTTACCATAGAAGAGTTTCTTGCTGGTTGCCATATTTCTGTGACAAATTGGTGAAATAGAGAATTAGAAGATAAAGCATTCTACTAAAGCTATGTGGGGTCTAGAGACAAAGAGAGATGAGAAATAATGGCTGGAAACTAGCCATGCAGGTTAAAGCTGCCCTATTCACAGTAGTACAGTCTATTAAGGGGGACTGTCCAAGTTATAATGAACTAATAAATACAAAACTACAAAATGGAAAGTGAAATGGGTAAAGACAGAGTATGTTCTGTGGAGAGGAAGAGGAAGTGGTTTGGGGACAGGGTTGAGCTGTGATTGGCTGCTGGTGGTGGTGGTGGTAATGCCGTGCCCTTTGACCCCTCCAGGTGGACGTCTTTGCCTTCGGGATCATCCTGTGTGAGGTCATCGCACGGATAGAGGCCGACCCCGACTTCATGCCCAGGACCGAGGTGACACCAGAAACACCTGTAACACATATAACACCTGGGACCTCTGACACTATAACAGAGCTGGTCTGAGATGAGACCAGTAACACCAGTAACACTGCAGAAACACTGTAACAGAGCTGGTCTGAGATGTAAAAACAAGTGGCATAGAGAGAAGAAGATGATTTAAACTAAATTCAGTATGGATGTTAACAATATTATTACACCAATTCTTGAGAAACATTATAGCTAGGGACTGCTGTTCACTATTGACCCACATATATAAAGTGGAATCACTTAATACATTATAACTCTGTACCACGCTGTGTGCTATTTGGTTTCTGTCTATAAATGAGTAGTGTTTGTCTCGATCTTGTGGGTCAAATAGAGAATTGCATCTTAAGTCAAATCACTAAACATACTGTGTGCGTGTGTATGTTTTTGTAGGATTTTGGGCTTGATGTGGAAGCTTTTGAAAACATGGTGGGAGATTGTCCAGCAGCGTTCTTCAACCTGGCGTTCTCCTGTTGCAATGTAAGTACAGACCCTGTGCACCATGCCCTGTTCAGAGTGGTTCCCTGAGGCAAAGTGCTAGCTAGGTCAGCTGGCTGGGTTAGGGTTAGAGTTAGGATTAGAGATAGGGTTAGGTTACCTAAAGTAGAACGCTAGCTAGGTCAGCTGTCTGGGTTAGGGTTAGGGTTAGGGTTAGGGTTAGGTTATCTAAGGCAGAATGCTGGCTAAGTCAGCTGTTAGGGTTAGAGTTAGGTTATCTAAGACAAAGTGCTAGTTAGGTCAACTCTCTGGGTTAGGGTCAGAGTTAGATTTAGTTAGGTTACCTAAGGCAGAATGCTAGCTAATTCAGCTGTTTAGGGTTAGGTTACCTAAGGCATAGTGCTAGCTAAGTCAGCTGTCTGGGTTAGGGTTAGGGTTAGAGTTATAGTTAGGCTACCTTAGGCAGAACGGTAGCTAAGTCAGCTGTCTGGTTCCAGCAGCATTCAGACACACTGTGTTTTGTCTCTCAGATGAACGCGGGGAAACGGCCCTCCTTCTCGGACATCGTCTTCTCTCTGGAAGGAATGGAGACTGAGGAGCAGGAGAGGGAAACCCCTCTAACTCTGGGTGAGGAAATAGGGATGGAGGGAAGGGATGAAGAAAGGATGGAAGACTGATGGATGGAGGAAGGATGGATGAGAGACAAAGAGATGGAGGGAAGGAGGGGAGAGATGGTGGAGAGACAGAGACGGAGAGAGAATTAACTGAGAAATTGGACTACAGTTATTTTTTCAATGTTGTCTGAACACTAGTTTGAGGCTGGCGTTTGTGTACAATAATGTTATTTTATTTATTTATATATTTATTTATTTATTTATTTATTTAATGTCACACTGAGTGTTATAAACCCAGATAGGAAAAGAATGTTAATTGTTTTTATTATTTCTTTGTAGAACCAGTCGATGTTGATGTCAGCCCTTACCGTCGACGCAGCTCCCCCTGTCGCCACGGTGACCACAGCCACCAGCAGCATCAACAGCAGCAGCATGAGCAGCGTCTATCTCGGAGCCAGTCGGACATGCTGCCCCCGATGACCCCTCCTCTGGGCACCCCGGTCAGGGTTAACCCCTTCTCTCTGAGGGATGACTTGAACGGAGGTCGCTGCAAGCTCCTAGACACGCCCAGCAAGTCCGTCATATCGCTGACCTTTACCCTGCCGGCCCCTGATCCCTGCTCCTCCCCGGCACTCCTCCGCGGGAACCCCAGGGCCAGAGCACCTCCCAGGAGGTGCCAGTCTCTGCCCTGCACCCCCGAGCTGGGACGGACCTTAGCCTTGCTCAGGGACCAGGAGACCCAAGGCTTTAAGGAGAACCGGGAGGAGGAGGAGGAGGAGGGGGAAGAGGAGGAGGCAGAGGAGGAGGAGGAGGTGGTGGTGAGGGAAAGAGAACAAGAAGAGATAAGGAAAGGAGGGAAGATGGAGGAAGAGGAGGGAGATGACTCTGGGGTTCCTCTGGAACTGGAGATGCTGACTTTGGAACGGTTAGAGGAAGAGGAGGAAGAGGAAGAGGAGGAGGACGTTTGTCTCACTGAGCCAATGGACTGCAGTAGGTCTCCTGAAGCTCCTCCCACATCAGGAAGACCTCTTCTTACCTCAACTTCTTCCTTAAGGCCCAATGGCTGGCCTCTTCCTGTCTCCAATGGCCCGCCCTCTTTACCTCCCCTTCCTCGATTGGACAACAACAACGGGTCGGTCGTGGGGATTGGACGGCAGGTTCTGTGGGGAGGGGGAGGGGCTAATGGTTACCGTACCGCCCCTCTGCTCCCCGAGCCCTCCGGCCCCACTCAAGATCAGGACGAGGTCATTTCCTGTCCAAGCTGCTGTCTGATTGGTCTGAGTTTCCCCTCTGTGTGCCTCCGCGGGGGGACGCCAACCACCCAACTCCGCACTTCGTTGCCGCGGCGATTGCGCCGAAACCTCAACGGCTCAGCCAGCGGCAACAACACTGCCTCTCCCTCGGCATCGGCTGCCACGGCAACCAAACTTCTACTGTGCGGGGGGACAAACGGACTGGTTCCCGTTCCCATGGTGACTTGCGAAGCAGGCCTGCAGCTGCCGGAAGCACAGACCTAAAAAGAGACTAGCTGTTAACACTGATCACAGACCAGAGAGAGAGACTCTATCTGTTAACACTGATCACAGACCAGAGAAGGAAGAGTTCACTAACAACACCTACAAACACTGATTAGTCTGATTCACACTGAGCTAACCCAGTTCAGATTAGAGGACTACTGAATTAAACCCTGGTATGGCGAACCTGAGCTGTCTGGGATCAGTACTACTGAAATAAACCCTGGTATGGTGAACCTGAGCTGGTCTGGGATCAGTACTACTGAACTAAACCCTGGTATGGTGAACCTGAGCTGGTCTGGGATCAATACTACTGAACTACGTGGTGGGGCTGGAGTACTATGGTCTGCAGGTCACATGATTACCCCTCAGAGTTTTCTCTAGCGAGAAAGAGCTGCATCTGAACCACTGGAACTTTTCAATTAAAACATATGCTTATTATCATGGCTGATATCATGATGTTAGGATGCTAATGATAATTATCGTAGGTCTTCCTGTATGGAAGCTAAAGTTGTGTGCACGTGTGTGTGCACGCTCACATGTATCCGTCCATCTAAGCCCTGTGTGCAGTGCTGCAGGCTTGTGCACTGTGTGTTTAACAGTAGAGGGGTCTGATGCCATTGGCTAACAGACAGGAAGTAAGAGAGAATTAGGACGTAAAAACCAGTTCTCTTGCACTTCAACTTAACATTGTTCACTCCACCTATGTGTATTTTTTAACTTTATCCTTTAGAGTTGGTCACTAAATATTTTACATAAATTCGAGACACTCTGAATAACATTTTCTTAATAATGTAATTTCTCTTTTAGACATGTCCTTTTCACTGGATCGGGGCTTTTCTATTGAAATTGTTGCTGCTGTTTCATGAATGTTTGTCTCTGCTTTGGACACCCTGTGTGTATGGTACACTTCTTACATAACAGCATGGGAAACTATTATTTATTTATGGTAATGTACAAATCATTCCATTTGCTGCATGTGTATTGAGTCAGTTGAAAGAAGCGTTTCAGTGTGTGTTTTTTTTGTTTTAGTTTTTGACACTAGGTAAATGTTGAAGATGTAAAATAATACTTACAAATTTTTTATATTTAAAAATTCATCTGAATCCTTCCTGCTCTTGCGAGAGAGAGATCACTTTTGGTTAAAGTTCCAACTTGAGTCAAATGTATTGTCTGTTCTAAGAAATATTTCAGGAGTTAATTGGAAAACTGTTTCCTCAGGTTGCTCCTCCTGTCTGGAATCCCACATCTAACGTGTACAATACATGAGACTGATTAGAGATGTGTACAATAAACAGATTAAACGTTTTGGCCAGCTTTATTTAAAACGTTTTTATTCTTACACTGCTATTTCCATGAGCATTTATCTTGTGACCTTATCCCGAACAACACAATCCCTTACTCTCATTAAATGGAAAACCTTTATGTCATTTTCGCAGCAATTAAAACCAAAAATGTCTATGTTTACCCTTATGCTAATGTACTGGTTACCATTGATTTGCTTCCGGGGGAAATTGAGTCGTAGAAATGTATTGAATCCTTTAGCATCCCAAACAAAAACAGCAGAATAAAGTTGCTTATGCTGTTCATTCCTGTGGCAGTGAATATGAAAGGGGGATGAATACTTGAAGAAGCAATGTCATCACTTTGTTTCACAAGATTGCAGTACTATACTTACTTTTTATACTATACTTTTATACCAAAAAATGTATGCCAAATGTTTAAGTCTTCACAGGTTTATTGCATTAAAAGTTTTTTTATTTTTTTTATTAGTTTTTTTTTTACAGTAGCTCCAATAATAAAATGTGTCTTCAAGTACAGTGACATCCCAGAACAGTTTAAATAGAATTGTATTATGTATCACACAGAATATTCAAGGTCTAAATCGTTATATATGCTATTGCTTTACAGGATTATATACTGTATCATAGATCATATTTATCACTGTTCCCTCTATTTGGCAGAAACAAGCATTTGCCCCTGCCCCGACCAAAGCCCCTAGCGGGCCCCCAACCATACTTCACAGTACAACCCCGGTAACCACCCCAGACCCTAAACCAACCCCAGCTCCAGCTGCTATGAATTTGTTTGTTTGTTCAGCTTTCTTCCTAGCCCCTCTCTCCCATTGCATCTTCATATCTTCCATTTTCTTATTCATCAAATCCTTTTCTCTCCTATATTCCTACTTCAGTTCCTCTATCATTTTGCGTCTTTGATCTTCATTCTCTTTCAAAATTCTGTTTTTCCTCTTCTATGGCTCTCTCAGCCTCTCTCAGTGGTGTAATGGGTTCCACCATTTCTTTCAACCATTATGTGGATCTTCTTAAGGAGTTCAGTATCCTGAGAGCTATTCTGAGCATTATTTTTGAAGACATGAAAACGATTGCTACACTCAGCAACTAAGGCCTGAAGATATGGACTATAAGATAGATATTTTTCAGTATGCTCATCTCCAAGCAGGTCACCATGGGTGAATAGAATCATGGTGTATTTGGCTGCCTTCACACCAAAGACCTTCTGAATAATCTCAAGAGTCTCCTGCTCCTCTTCTGTGAATCTGCCCAGTTTGATCTCATCCAGGAAGACATATGGACCAGGAGCAGAAAACGATGTACACTCACTGTCTGATCTCCTTCCAAATCTCCTTCCAAATCTGAACCTGGTGTCAAAGAGGCCTTGAGTGTCAATGAAAGCAGTATGCTTTCCCTCCACCTTTCCACTCTCCTTTTCACATTTGTCTGTAATAGAACTTAATGAGAATTTTTGATTTAAAAGCTTGGTGAAGTAATAAAGTGTTTAGTGTGACACTCTTCCCGGCACCAGTCTTCCCCACCAGAACAACACTGAGCTCTTCATTGTTAATGATATGCTGTTCTGTTGGGACATAGCATGTGAATTCAACAAAGAAATAAGTGGAGGAGTCAAGTCTGACTGGAGAAATGAACACAGCAGATCTCAAATACGTTAAACCAAATAGGAACCTCAATTGGCATTCGTCTACAGTGACATCTGTCAATCAGAAATGGATTCAAGCGGTATGTAGAGTCACAAATGATGAATAACCTAAACTGAAAGTACGTTTTTTAATGTAAGATGACTTTTGGGGAAATGAGAGCAGTGCTGCCAACAATCCTGTCTTTCTCTTATTCAAAAGTCCTGGCATGCCCTCAGGTTTCAGGGATGACAATCTCTTCATATATTTGACAACACAATGGTGGATGCTGTAGTTAAGCAACATCTACAAGACAATATACTGTATACCCGAAACACAAATGGAAGAAAGTGTGTATGAAATGCATAGTCACAACAGTATAATCATGAATTGCATAGCTAGGAGTGTAGCATTAGAAAACAGGTATATATTTCCCAAGAAAACTGCATTGAAATAATGAATGCCATTGTTGTGAGTCAGAAAGGATCACTAAAATGGGATTTATGTCATCAGAGCTCTCTCATTCACTGGATCATACAGTATTTTACTTCCGCCCCATAATAGGCTCCAAGGGGTTCCCCAAATGAGCCAGCAGTCACCCCAACTACTAACCCTGCAGTCACGGATCCACACATAGCACCCAACATGGCACCAACTTTTAATATATTGTCCCTGATTTCAGCATATCTATTCTGATTTTTCTTCATTTCCTTTTTTTGCCTGTCTCAGACATGGCCCCACATATTAGTTTACCAGTTCCTCTTCCTCTTTGCACAAGTTACAAAACAAGTTATAGATCATCAGCGTAAATAGATCTAAATAAAACCACAGGTATTTTTATTTGTCTTTCCAGACGTGTTTTTCTATGTGTTCTTTGATATAACCCATTCTAGTATGACCTAGCTGTGATGTCTATAACAGAGCAGAGGTAGTTTGATATATCTACATTTCAATATACACAGGATAGGACTATAATATCCATTATGCCATACTCCAAGATGAGCACTTCAAAAGACAATATTTTAGAATGGACTTGGGTTGAGAGCAGATATGCCATTGGGGTTTTCAAGTGGGCACCTTCCATCCCGGATGTTTAGTTAATTTGAGCCCACAACACCTCCAGAAGGCTTAACGGTGAGCAATGACGTCAAAGAGCCACCTCCATCTACATTCGCTCTCGGAACGGCCAGATATGAAAAAAAGTTGTTCATTAAGCTGAGAGATATCCCTATACTTATCCCTATTACCTATTCTTGCAGGCGCTTTCTGCCAACTCTGCAGGGATACTTGCCACCTGAAAAGAAGATAATCTTTCCCTACTCTGTTCTACCAGCATTGTTGAGAATCTTCTTCACGCTAAGTTAATGAAAGTATTCATCTTACAAGATATCAACCTGTTTGAGGTTCATTTTATTTACACACTGGAATAAGCTAAGTGAACATTTATGATCAACATAAAATTGCTATCATGGAGCTCCAGGTCTTCTGAAAATTGACAGGGAGCAAAATAAAACAAACACAAGTGTTTCCCTACACATATTAAATGTACCTGGTAATCCGTTCAACTTGGCTATTGGGACACACTAAGAGCATTCAACGCCTGTCTGCGTTGATGACAACAATATCATTCACAATCTGAGACAGAGAGTGGGTGAGTTAGAGTGACAGACAAGTGAAAGTACAATAACAGGGAAATGTTGACATTAATCTACAGTGACATTATCCTACCCCTGCCTAACATCCCTAGGTTTAAGAAGCACACATTCAGAGAAGATGTCATGTTTTCTCATCACAGTGAAATGGATAGATAATAAACACACCTCACAATGAAAACATCACACAGTTAACAGCAGTAACAGATTGCAGTAATATTTCTGATTGTATCTTTAAGGCAAGCAAAACATTATTCTAAAGGATATCAAAAGTTGTCTAGTTTGAGTGATGTCAGTAAGAAAATGGCAGGACAGACCTGCCATAAGATATATAATATAAAATGCAGATCATCAACTCGAAAATTTAGCCAACATGCACATGCACCGAATTCAAAATGCAAGTTTTCTGTTTTTCTTTCTTTGGGCAAAATGTTTTCACTTTTATCTCACACATATTGAACATCTCCATATGTATTTATTTGTTGTGATTATAGGCTACTATTTAAGATTTATTTAATTCAGTGTCTACTTATTCCAGTTAAAGCAGACAGAAAGGTGTAAAGACGTTTATGTTTGTCTACAGAATTGTACAGCGATGATTGTCATATCCTTTTGCTGTGTTTGGACTGGTATTCTTTCCCAGTGCCCAGACATCTAACACCTTCCAACAGCATGGGGGTGCCATGGCGACGGTCTACAGGAAGAAGGAAGAGAATCAAAAAGATTGTGTTACTATGGTTACGAGTGATAAAATCACACCGTTTTAATTGCACAATCAAAGGATGTGTCACCTAGCAACCTTACAGGTTGACTTACTGAGACACAACATCTTATATTAAAGAGACCTGTAGGTGATGCTAATACCTGTTACAAAACGTTCTGAAAATGTGAACAGAGCAGCTATGAGCGTAGACAAGAGTAGACAAACACAAGAAAGGTCACTTGACCTTTCACCCACCCATGACTCTCGCTTGTAGTGTAATCCTCAGAGAGCTGTCCCTGCTTTTGCTGACCAGCGTGATCTCTTCTTGCAGCACCCCCTCCTGGTGGGTTGTGTACTCACATGCCACCTTCACGCCTACATATTATACAGAGGCAGAATGAGATAGAGGAGGGGGGGGGGGGGGGGGGGTTACCTTTATTAAAGAGCGAGAGCGACAGCCAACCAGTGTCAAAGTGTTATGTATCACCCAAAGTTCTATTTGACTAAGTAAAGTAAAAAAACAAAAAAACAATAAAACAGCTAATTCGACCACAGGTATTTTTAGACGGTTGAAATGCGTGTTTCTGTGGATTGTACCCCTACGATTTTCTACTTTCTGTTCCTATGAGTAATAATTCTGAAACACTTCCTGTATAAGCACTGCCTTAGTATTGACAGACTGAAATCACTACTGTTGTTTTCCTCCTATACCAAAACTCTGCAGTGGAAACGAACAAACAAACATAATAAAATAATAAAGATGATGGGGAATTGAATAAGGATTCGTAATATGATCAACGAGACATGATGTCAGACATTGAATGTTAAAGGACATTAAGGCCTGCCACTAAATAATTCGTTCATGGGGCCACAGTGACACCTAGAGGTCGTCTCATAAACAATCCCTTATACTAGAAATAAAACAACAGACACCATGGCGCTTTTGTTTGTGTGGGTGAGACAGAGAGAGAGAGAGAGAGAGAGAGAGAGAGAGAGAGAGAAAGAGAGTGAGGGGGAGAGAGGGAGTGAGAGAGAGAAAGAGAGAGAGGGTAGAGAAAGAGAGAGAGAGGTAAAGGGAGAGAAAGAGATGTAGAGATTTAAGGAGATTAAGTTGAAATTTGAGATAACGATCCTGCTGTGGTGAAAAGCAAGAGTGAGAGGCTTGAGGCAGATACACAAATACACACACACCCACACACACCCCACACAGACACACACACAGACTCACCACACAAAGACAAACAAAAATAAAAGCAACAACAGCAGCCTACCCTCCGGTGTTGGAGTGATGCGTGCGACCTTGAGGCTGGGTTTAGAGGTTGGAGTCGACGGGGGGAGGAAGCAGAGGTCTTTCCCCAGGGCTGGAAGCTCGGGGAGGGAGAACACTATCTCATAGCAGTGCTGGCTCCTCAGGAAACCAACCTACAGTCACAGAGGGACACCAACATTAGTCAATAAGGAAACCCCACGCTCTTTGAGCTTCAGTGGCACTGTGTTCAGTGGGTCAATGACACAAGGATACTCCACACACTATTTAAGTTCCAGCGGACTGTGTGGGAAATGTGGGTCTAAAATATTAAACACCTTCACCAGGTGTCTTCCTGAGAGTACCCACCTTCACCAGGCATCTCCTTGACACCACCCACCTTCACCATGTATCTCCCTGACACCACCCACCTTCACGGGGTATCTCCCTGACAGTACTCACCTTCACCATGTATCTCCCTGAAACAACCCACCTTCACCAGGTATCTCCCTGACACATCACCCACCTTCACCAGGTAGCTCCCTGACACATCACCCACCTTCACCAGGTAGCTCCCATCTTTCTCTGGAATGGCGATGAGGGTGGAGTTGTTTGATTGGTCGTCACGTCGAGTCGGGGAGCCCGGAGGGTCATTGTTGTCAGGGAAACGTACCCCACCCCCTTTGGAGGTGGAGCCTAGTTTGAAAGAGGGGAGGAGCTCGTTTAGAATCACATGTTTTGCTTTGAAAAGAAGAGCTTTTTCAAGTGTACACATAATTTTAAATCCAAGCTAGTGTTACCTAGCCTTTGAAACGCACTTTAAATGTTTATATATCCCACATAAAACACAGCAAATGAGGTTAACAGAGAAACCCAGGTCAAGATGACCAAGGTTGTTCGGGCTTAGCTGTGACATGTATAGTTCTAACAGACGAGAGAGCAGGAGTCAGTGTAATACAGATTAAAGAATATAAATCAACAGGATGTCACAAGTGCACTCTTGCTCACTGCGGCCTAAAGGGGTGAGAGGTCATCCACATTGAACGATCACGGCCATGTTGAAAGACCCACCTTTCCTCCCTGTCGCCATGCTCATGTGATTATGGCTGAGGTTTGGGATGACACTGTGATGATGTCATCACCGACCTGTGGATATATAGGGAGGAGGAAGAGGAGGGGGAGCATATCAAACCAGCAGAGTATTATAGCAAAAGTAAAATCCGAGAGAGAAAAAAGGAGGGAGACAGCAGGAGGGGAGACAGACACGCCAAACAAAGAGAAAGAGAGAGAGAGAGAGAGAG
>JAVQIZ010188795.1:0-14755 GCA_036023535.2 Galaxias brevipinnis
ACTAAGACTGTCACTTTTAGAAAAAAACGATAATTTATTAATTCGTTTTTATTACAAAACGTTTACCAAATAATACAAAATCTTACAAATTGACTGTCTAATTACCTGTTTTAAAAAAAACGGAAAACGCGTTTGTCCTGTCTAGTTCATGGTTTCCACTACGTTAGGTGTTGTGACTGCTCTGCCCGCCCAGGCCGTTAGAGGATGGGTGAACATGCGCCCCACTGCGGAGCATCTGTTGTTGTGCCGCTTCAATCTAGACAACTAGACATCTTTTCTTCCCCTCCATTTCCATGTCCTACCCTCTACTTTCTTTCTTTCTATTATTTCTCTGTCCGTCTCGCCAAACTTCTCCCTCTATCTCTTAATGTCTATCTATGTCCGTTGTATTTTTTCTGCAGCCTTTTGTCATCCATGACATGGACTCCCTGGCGCATGCCGAGACAGGACTGGTCTGGAACCAGCTGATCAACGGCACACCACCCAACAAGGAGATAGGCGTGCATGTCTTCTACCGCTGCCAGTGCACCACCGTGGAGACGGTCCGGGAGCTCACCGAATTTGCCAAGAGCATTCCGGGCTTTGTGGACCTTTTCCTGAACGACCAGGTACCGTCAATCACCACAGGCATTGGCAGCAGATGTTTACAAATAGAATTTTCTATATTGTTCCATTTATCTTACTATCAATATTGGAGGCAGGCAGTACCCAAGTACATAAAAGGCATTCAGATTGACTGTCAGCAACCTATACAAGCAGGCTACCAAACTTTTCCATTCCAAACAGTCCTCTTCCTTTCCCCTAGGTGACTCTCCTCAAGTATGGTGTGCATGAGGCCATCTTCGCCATGCTGCCCTCTCTGATGAACAAGGACGGGCTGCTGGTGGCCAATGGCCGGGGTTTTGTTACCCGGGAGTTCCTGCGGAGCCTGCGCCGCCCCTTCAGCGAGATAATGGAGCCCAAGTTTGAGTTTGCCGTCAAGTTCAACGCCCTGGAGCTCGACGACAGCGACCTGGCTCTGTTTGTGGCCGCCATCATCCTCTGTGGTGGTGGGTTGTTGTGTTGCTTCTAGCCCCATCATCATGTTATTGGGAAACTGTCCCTCCCAATTTGGCTTTCAATCTTCCAGTAGATGTGTGGAATGGTTGGAAATCCGGTGCCGAAACGCATCAGTGATTTATCAGGAAGGGATCTCCACACACAATCACACACACATTATTCTGAAGTTCTGCAGAAAGAAAGTGCTGACCTTCAGGATAGCATTATTGAATCAAAGTGATGACGGTGGCATGGGGAACTCTCAACTAAGTGCCATGTTCCTTACCAGCCTATATGATTAAATTCCAGTCAATATCTAAGCCTCACAGAGAAGTTCCAGGGCTCAATGTGCTATAATGTTATTATCCGTTTTTTTTGCTTCTCTTCTTAACGCCCCGTATCTGCTGTTTCCCCGCAGATCGTCCCGGGTTGATGAACTTTAAACAGGTTGAGGACATCCAGGACGGCATCCTGCAGGCCTTGGATCACCACCTCCAGGCCAACCATTCAGACTCAAGCTACCTCTTCCCTAAGCTGCTCCAAAAGATGGCTGACCTCCGGCAGCTGGTCACTGAGAACGCCCAGCTGGTGCAGAAGATCAAGAAGACTGAGTCAGAAACCTCTCTACACCCTCTGCTGCAGGAGATCTACAAAGATATGTACTGACTAGAACCGGACTGGCGCAAACTGGCCTAGATCAAAGCTGTCTGGAAACCACAGTTTCGAGAGATGGAGAGAGAAAAGAGATATGCAAAAAATAGTTTGTCGGCTGGTTTCATATGTAAACCCAAATCAACTTAAAGCCTCAAAACCTGAGCTGGACGGGTTTGAACAATTTAGTGAGCCGGTTTGATTTACCAAACTGCTTAATCCCATCACCTCTGGTCTGATCTATGTGGAGGTGAGGGAACCAACAACGGAGTAGCACACATCTCTGACAGCTGGGTTTTGTGTATGAGCACATAAGGTGTGTGAGAGCAGTTGTGAAAGTGGAGTTTTTAGAAAAACAATGGATGGATTTGGATTAAACCCGGCATGAACTGGTTTGACACAAGTAATATACAATAGCCAATCCAATTGTTAAGGAAGTCAAGATGTTGCTAAAGAGATGGGATTCCAGGATAATTCCCACATGCACCACACAAGACTACAATACCCAGACTCCTCTTTTTATTTTGTCCCTCTATTTTTTTCAACTGATGAGCAGTGTTGCTATTTTTATACAACAACCTTTTTGTAGTCTATTTTCACCAATAATGAAAGCATTTTTATACAGCTATTAACCCATTATTGACTCTAGATTGAAGGGTTGGCATTAGGAGGCTAAAGCGTCGAAAGGTCATTTGGAGGCTGGTTACACAAGAAGATGCTGGGATCTTGCAATCCTACTACCTATTCTCCCAGATTCACTCATCAAAATCCCAGTGTTTAACTATCACCTCAAACAACCATATAGGCCACACAACAGCCAGATAATTAAAAAGCAAATGTGGTTTAGTGACCAATCCCAATTATTTTGTGAAGAAATCTCCTAACTAGCACTTAAATTTAGTATCAATTTACATTGATAAGACAATATGATAATTCCCCTTTTTGACAGTGAAGTTTTTCCTTATTCCTGACGAGATAGCCCAGCCTCAGTCTCGCTCTTAACCTCTCAATGAACTCATTTCATATTTCGATTCTTACAACTTCCTAACCTCAACCTTTTATCATTGTTTTCTCTTGTGTATAGCTGTTGGGTCTAAAACCATGGGATTACGAGTTATAATACTGTGAAATATATACAGTAAATGTACTTGCTCACAGGGTCTTGTGTGTAATTTTCAATGCCTGATTTTACTATGTTTACTCAAGATTTCACTTAAACTGTGTACGATTGAAGTATCTTTTTTTTCTCCCTTGAAGTCTGTAAAAATTATTATAATTTTTTTTAATCAAGATAGTTAAAAGTCCTAAGGGTGCTTTCCCCAACATTTTCTAATTTAGATTTCCCCTGCCTTTATGGTGCTGTCAGTTTAGCAAATAACTAATTTCTCACACCTTAGTGCATTGTGTAGGTTTAAACATTTTTATTAATGTCTAAAATGTATCTTGTTTATTTTTTATTACATTGCATTTGCCCTCTTCATTTCAGGACTGGTGTAAGAGAAATACACTGGCATAAAAAAAGGTTAAACAGAATGCCTCATATGATTAGGTTCCATCATTATTTATGGCCTTTCCAGATATATTTGTTTTATAATGTAGAACTGTTTTAAAAGTTTGTGCAAAGGCCAAAAGCACTACTAATTATATTTATGGTGATAGTCAAACAATCTGAATTTATGCCCAAATTCAAGAAATTCTGGGATGTATCATCAGAGGAGCAGGGAATCCTAATCATGTGGGTCAACCAAATAGTTGATGAAATTCTGCACTTCCTACATGGCAAATGTGCCATCAGTGTTTTGAGTAATTTAAGTATTTCTATATTGATTATATTGTAAAATTGTATATGATATTCAGAGTAATAAAACATACAGTAGTGTTAATAGTGTTAGTACCCGTAAACTAAAATTGCATACATTGGGAGGTTGCCAAAATGTTGCATGAGGATCTCTTATGAGTTCAAAGACTATATAGTGCTTATAAATTAGTGAAAACTAATTTACAGCTTAAAAACTTTGCCCAGACATACACTAGAATGGCCAAACTAACTTTGTCAACTCGACTGTTTGTTTTACTTACTCTTTTGTTTAAAAATTCTGCATCATCCCAACATTTCTGTGCGCAAGTTATAATTTGCTGGTTCACTTTAATGTTACAAATCTTCAAGACGATTACTTGTTGTTCTCTTTGTTATGGTTGTGCTACATACAACCATACTTCTAGTGTTCATAAGAATGGCATCCCTAGTCGAGTTAACATAATACAAACAGCACTGTTCCTACTTGAAAATTGTATTATAAATACATTTTTTAATTGTTACTAGAAGTTACTGAATTTTGCAGATAACCAATGAATATATTTACAATGTATACTGTATTTTTTTCCCATAAGCAAAATAATTTGCTTGTTGTTTGCATACCAGTGAACAAGCACAAATATAGCAACATTTTTGTATGCTGCTGCAATACAATAAATCATCTTCCTTTTATCTTTTATTACAAAAAGGTGTTAACTGTCATGTGGAAATGATAGGGTTATTACCTTGTGTATAGAATTGACTTCAAATGGTTGAATAAAATACGTTTGGTAATTATTTTACTTTGCCTTCTGTGTGCTTAATTTCTATTTAAATGTTTTTATTAACCAGAAGTTGTGTTATTCCAACTGTGTACTATGGGTAGGTATAACACAACTGTTCTACCATATGGATTGTACGAGAAATTATTCTAGCTGAAGTCAATCACATCGTATACATCATTATACAACTGTCTTTAAATTGTATGAGCTCTATTTAATTATTTGTGGACAACTGACTTTATGTAAAGACAGAGTTTGACCACATCTAATGGGAAGGTGAAATCTTGGTCTGTCTGTGTTTGTGTGTCAGGTATAGGACACCTTGTTGGGCCCCTTGCTTCCTTCCTCAAACAGCATTTCCTTTGTGGAGGCATTGTTAGTGCGAGTGTGAACTGTATGTGAACCCAGTGAGCAGAGCCAGATGAATATGTTTGGCAGATGTGTCTCAACACAACAACAATTCAGGGGCACCTCAGTGACTTCTACAACCCATTGTTTCGTCCATCGAACACTCAGCTTCAGTGTTAGCCCACCTAGAGGGAATCGACTCCACCACTACATATCCAGCTGTTTGGCCCAAATGATTTGTAGGCCTCGTCATTCAGTGGTGAAAGGGAGAAATAATCTGGAGTTTCCCAGTAATGTTGGAGATGAAAGAAAGTGTCCAGGATCGATCTGAAAAGTTACTTTGTACACAAATTTACCACAACCTGATATTATTAGTTTTTTATTCCCCAAAAATTTGATAATGCACTGAGTTGCAATGTAAGCCTACCATAACCGCAAACGTTTTGTTTTTGTTTGTTCTTTTACGAAAGGTACAAATATTTTGTGAAGAATATATTAGAGACCCTGGGTCTTTTAAATGCATTTTTACTTTTTACCTAAGTAACCGAACACATCAGTATCTTTTGTCGTCTTATTGTTTTTTAGGCTGACCAAATCAACTAGCGTGCATTACTGCAACATACACAAACTACAAATATGGTGGTAGGTAATCTTACGTCATAGAACTACGTTTATCTACATGGACGGATATCCGTTCGGTCTTTCTTTTCAGTGCTGTGTCGCGAGCGGACAGTAGCGTCAAAATGAGGTGAGTACTTTAACGCTATATAAATTAAGAATGATTTGTTTTCCAAAATTGTATAAAGTACTGTTTGGAAGCGCGAACCGTATCTTTAGTGGGAGTTTTGTATTTGGGAGTCTTTGTTTTGTGACTGTACTCTATGGCCTACAACCATTTTGCGTTTAGCCAGGCACCCAGTACAGTAAGCTAATGCAAGTTACACATAATGTATCCATGTCCATCCACTTTTGTAACGCACACCAAATGCGTCTTACTGATACCAAATGGGTTCACATCAAGTATAACATTAATTTGAGAGCAGTAGGGCGATGTAAAATTTGAAGTATAACGTGATCGATGATGTAGAAGTACTTGTGGGAGCCTGCACTACTGGTGCGTGCCCCTACACAGTCCTGAGAATTTTGAAACACCATTATAACAAGCCACTACAATGTAATCCCGTTTCTATTTTTCTTTGCTTGCATTATGGTGAGTTTCGCATGTCAACTTTTTCATCGGACAGTGATGTCTGTTACTAAAGTGGTAAAATTAAGACCAGGCATTAGAGGAGTACTTTGTGAGCTTCAGACACTTATTTTTGACGTGGGTTGTAAGGTTTTTGTAACTTTTTTCTGGATTGATCTTTGCTCAATTTGTGGCTAATCTAAATAATGGGTAATAATATTCTCTGATTACAGCAAGGTATCCAGGGACATGTTGTACGAGGCCGTCAAAGAGGTCCAAGCTGGGGCTCTGGCCAAGCCACGCAAGTATGTACCACTAAGTTTTGAAAATGTTCGTCCCTGTCAAAATGGGTTTAGTTAACACTACCTCCTGTATTGTTTAGGTTTGTTGAGTCTGTGGAGCTGCAGATCAGCCTGAAGAACTACGACCCCCAGAAGGACAAGCGTTTCTCTGGCACTGTCAGGTTGGCCCCGTTCCCTGTTTCACCCAGTCTTCTGTTTTGCCTGCCTTAGCTTGTCCTGAGTAAACATTAGGCTGACCAGATTTGGAAAAAAACTTATTTAGACATTAATGGCACCACCAAAGTTCTCAACAGCGCTCACAGAATGCCATTGTCATGGCCATCTTGTTTTCACTCGAAGGGCAAAAATTCACATTTCATGCAAACTACACTACTGTAGATAGGACAGCTGATTAAGGCAGGCAGTGCAGAAGTGTCTTGGGTAGTCTGCCTGAACTCTCCCTTGTTTTGGGAGAGGTAACTAGCAGACGGACCCCTACCCTGGGTCTTAAAATATGAGGGGAGGCAAAACAGGGGAGTCTTCGTACCCCCCTTGAGCCGACCATTTTATCTAACAAAATGGTGTTGCTGGTGGAGATCCAGAAGAGAAACCAGTTGGTGTGGTCCGGGTAAGACCCTAGTTTGATTTAGAGCGCAGCCTCGTGGTCGTTTTGGATTTAGACCTCACATGCAACAGCAATTGGTTCTGCTAGAATGGTGTTTAATTTAGTTTTGTCCGTCTTATTTATCCTATGGATAAATTTCATAAGTTATGATAATTTACAGTGCACCATCTGGCCTTCCTACAGACTGAAGACCCTCCCCAGACCCAAATTCTCTGTGTGCGTTCTGGGAGACCAGCAGCATTGTGACGAGGCCAAAGCTGCAGAGCTGCCCCACATGGACATCGAGGCCCTCAAAAAACTCAACAAGAACAAGAAGATGGTCAAGAAACTGGGTGAGTTACCAGTTAATCTTATGTGAGCAAATTTCCTTTGAAAATAAAGGGGTTCATTCATGAGTAAGTGTGTACGTGTCTATTAAGTCTGTGATGTGCTGTTTCTGTAGTCCCAGAGTTAATCTGCCTTTCTGTTTCTCTCACAGCCAAGAAATACGATGCCTTTCTTGCCTCTGAGTCACTGATCAAGCAGATCCCCCGTATCCTGGGACCTGGTCTGAACAAGGCTGGCAAATTCCCCTCCCTGCTCACCCACAACGAGAATCTCAACATCAAGGTTGATGAAGTCCGCTCAACCATCAAATTCCAGATGAAGAAGGTAGCCATTCGGGCTGTGTTTCTGTTATGGTTGTTCTCATTATAGATTAAACTTGATCATTATCTTAAGGATTAATTTGGGAAATTGTTTAAACTGAATATATGGAAATGCTGTCGTTTTAGCTTGGAAGATTATAGAATGGTCAATTCCTACCTGTGGGCAATTTTGAACCCCTTTTTCTCCAGGTGCTCTGTCTGGCCGTGGCTGTGGGTCACGTGAAGATGACTGACGAGGAGCTGGTTTACAACATCCATTTGGCAGTGAACTTCCTGGTGTCTCTGCTGAAGAAAAACTGGCAGAATGTGCGTGCCCTCTATGTTAAGAGCACCATGGGCAAGCCCCAGCGCCTGTACTAAACAACCTTGCTTTTTTCATCAAAATAAAAGACCAAAAAACACATTCCTTTGTTTTCTGGGTGATTTTCAGTATGCACCAGTTGATGCTTTTTGATAATTCCACTTTTTAGTAAATGCACACAATTTTAGATAAACCCAGCAGTAATATATACACTGTAAACCATGAATTGTATTTAGTAAGCCAATAAATTCAGTGGTTTCGTTCCCCCCCAAAGATGTAATGAGCAGTAATAGCTTTTAAAATATCTAGTTATGCTAATATACTATGAAAATATATTTATTTACTTTGAACTTTGAAATTATATCCACAATTACTGTCTAGAGATGAGCTGCCAGACATGTATCCAATGTGTATGGGCTCAGTCAATTAGCGTCTGACTACAAAAGCTCAGTTATTTAACAGATTTTTCTGTTTTGTGAGTGTATGACCTCTGTGACAGTTAGCTGCCATGACAGTTAATGGGATTATCAAGGACATGATCCTTTAGCAACGGAGTTTAGGCGGAAGAGTAAGAGGTGGAATGTAGTTTGTCTTTGCAGTGTTATGTCTTTCTAATTGTACGGATTATAAATATTGGGCTGCTGTCTGGGAAAACCCTTGATGGGTAAGGTGCTGAACTGTAAAGTGCCTAAAATCTGTTCAAGAGATTTGCTTCTGTGCTGTCAGTGTGTGTGTGTGTGTCGTAGAGCTAGAAAGATTGACAGTATTAAACTTGCCTTTGGGTTTAAGAGTGGACCTTTATCTGACCAATGAATGAGTTAATGGGTCAAACCTGCAATTCTGTGCCTTCCACAGTGAGTGTGACTGGTGTGAAGAGGCACAGCTGGTGTGCGACTCCTAACACGTGAACTAGAGCCAGTCTGAACTGACTGGCTTGTTAGAATTTCAGCTCTTCTAAATCAAACTGTCCTGGTGTGCTCATTGGCATGCATTAAGGCTGATCTTACAAGACCCATTTATGCACCTGGTGTGGTAAGTGTATACCTTGTTTTTTTTTGCTTCTATGAGGATGTGAACCTTTATAAGATGCAGAACATTTGACCCCAGCAATGCACGTGATGGAAATTTGCCTTATTTTTTCTCATTGGGAAATTTGTTTATGTTGGTCAATAGTTTATTTTGCAATATCTTTATTACTTCCTCTCAGGCATTATGACAATACATTTTAATGCATCAGATCTTTGGTGAGGTTTGGACTGAACTGAGCTTATAAATACATGTATTGTATCACAGTCTTGGAATGTCTACATTCACAGACAGACCCATGTATTTTTTGTCTGTGACACATTTCTTAATATCTAAATATGGATATATTACTGTTTTTGTTCTGACTTGAAATCCAAAAGTAGATCTTGCATAAATAGAGAAGAAGAATAAGGCTTGTCCTCAGTTGAGAGAATGCTGCTTTCCTGAACAGCCACTGACTTATAATTTCAATTCATTATGGCATAAATAAATAAGGGCTAAAAGAGACAACGGCGCTCCAAAATACTCTCATAACGGTAAAGCCATCACGCGTTGAGGAAGATATAATTTAATGATAAGATGTTTTATGATATGCCCTTCACTAAAGTTGTAAAGCTTGTGACAGTGTTTAGCTTCTAGGCTAAAATAATGCTTTCAGATACTATAATAGCATTTCCCATTTATGGTAGGGGGCTCTGGAGCTGTTGCCTACTGGGCTTATTGAGGAATTTACAGTAAGTGCACCAAGCCGAGAAAAGATACAACACTTAAAAGATCTTTAGAAAGTGAACCGTGAACATCAGTACCCACACTAATAACTGGGCACAATTATTTCTAAAGAAGCAGTGCTGCAGTCTTACTATGACGTGATCAGAAACAATAGAACAAGTACTGCATGGACGAGGAGGTTTCAGACTTGACACAATCCCATCTTATCATTAAACTGCTTTGCTATAGTGCAAGTTAGTGACGGATCGAATACTTCAACATGGTAAGATCATTTGAATAACAGAAGTCTAAGGAGTAACCAGACACTTTTTATTAGAGGCACAAGTTAAATGGCATATGAGGGGAATGATGATTTTCTTCTTCAGACTGCGAGAGCTCACCTCTTCATGGTGTAACCTGTTGACTGCATGGAGATAATACAGGACTATTATACATTTGACTCACATCCTAGTTTTGCCTTTATTCTACGGATCGACTGAAACCATTCAAGAAGAGGGAAAAGGCAGCAAGAAGCGTAAAACTGTCTCAAGCTATGCAAGGGCCAGTGATGAATTTGAAGATCCCTTTTTGAAGACGGGGAATCTCAGGCACTCATTGTACTGATAATAGACTAGCTTTAATCGGGGGAAGATATG
This sequence comes from Galaxias brevipinnis, assembly GCA_036023535.2. NCBI lineage: Eukaryota > Metazoa > Chordata > Actinopteri > Galaxiiformes > Galaxiidae > Galaxias > Galaxias brevipinnis. The sequence continues at coordinate 10,045 of JAVQIZ010188795.1, forward strand.
CATGCATGAACAACTAGGTATCACGTGGTATTGTCAGCATCAATTCCCTGTAAATGGACCGTTGTCAACTCCATGCCCACTGGATCAGAGGATGGTACGCAACTTTGTCACAGAAGTGGAACAGGGAAGAAACAAAATGAAGGGTTTCATGCCAACTCAAAGGGCAGGAGAGCTGAGAAAAGCTTGGGATGGGAAAATGCTAGAAAACAACAGACAGCTGTAGCAATAACTGAGGCAAGGGAGGGATGGGAGGCCGGAGAACCAAAGTATGTCCTGTGGAAATGGGAGAGTGCATATTAGCTATAAATTGTCCTAAAGCTGTGCCAGACATAGCTGAAAGAAGTAGACAGTTGCTATGGCAAAAAATAAACAATCCCATCTGGGCGCCTAAATTAAGAATATAATCCATATGAACCCAAAATAAGTTTCCTGCTGAGTGTCCAGTAGGAATAAAAATTATAATAAAAAGGAAAAACATGGCACACAATAGATTACATCAAAGATCAGATAAAGAGTAGGTGGCTTTGAGAAGTCAGAAGTCACTGTAAAGGCTTATGTTGTGTTCTCAGTTCAACAAATCAACCAGGAAGGAAGGTACCTATTTGGAAACCTAATTGACATTTGTTCTTTTTAATTATATTTACCTCAAATATTGTTTTCTATGGTGCTCACTTTGGAAAATTACATAATGCATTTTATAACACCTTATCCTGGAGTCCAGAAGCTATCAGCTGATTTAAAATTCTCCAAGTCGAGTCATGTAGCTGTCATCTGGGTTGGTAGCATTCGACTTGTGACTTACCATTAAAATATGCCATCCGTGCCTTTCATACTGTATCCCATCTGTTGAGCCCTCAGATGCCTCTGTTGATTTATAAACCTCCAATCTATTTGGTTTTGAACTTCTCCCTGTTCATACTCTACCTTTATTTAACTGCCTTACTTTGTTTTGATTACTTTTTTAGAAGGTCTTTTTTTTTGTCAGTGTGAGAAAGTATGAGAACGTACAAAAACATCCGTGACTTGGTGTCGGATACAATTTGAAAACAAATTGAATCATTCAGTAGTGAAATGCCTGCGGCAACATTCCTCAAATTATGGAATGAAATAGATTAGACATTGATGTTCTCCCTGTCCTTCACCTTTAAATTGTAAGTGGATCAACAATGGTATGAGTACGGACACCTCCATCTTCTACTTTGCACGCAGCTTTCTTTGTCAAACACAAATACACCCTGGGGGAAGTATAAGAGAAGATAACCCCAGTATTCCCACTGCCATAACTTTGACTGGGGACAACATAATGAACAGGGAGGTAAGCTTCATGCGTCTTTGTCAAGTGACTGATTACTGCCTGGTTACTAAGTGATTGATGGATGACTGTGAGGGTCAGCTGGTCTATCATTCTAATCATTCATTTGTGCTGTAGTCCCCGTCAAAGGAGGTTACTCCATGTGAGTATGCTGGCATACTAGGAGACAGCGAGGACAGTGCTGATGGTAATTGTTGGTAACCTTGTCTGTGCTGCATTTAATTCCGTTGTCTTCGCTCGTTTTTCCTTGTAATACCCTCATTCTCTTATCTTTTCCCTCGTATTACCTTCATTCTCTCATCTTTTCTCTCGTATTACCTTCATTCTCTCATCTTTTCCCTCGCATTACCTTCATTCTCTCATCTTTTTGTCGCAGAGCCCTATCAGGAAGATCAGGTGGATGTGTCTTGGGATGATCTTCCCATACTGAAGAGGCTTGGTCTATGCAGGTTAGTGACATCTTCACTTGTACATATGGAGTACATTAACAATTAAACCCCACGTTTATGAATCTCTGAAAGAGATTCTTTATGTCTTCTATTTATTTCTCTCTCTATTTGTTGCTCTCTCTCCACCCCCCACCCCCTTCTCCCTTTCTCTTTATTTCTCGTTCTCACTTATGAACCGGTAGTGGAGCAGACATGACTGAAGAGGAGGTGGAGGTAAGTTTTCAGATCATCCTTTTGGGCTGTCTAAAAAATTATTACACACCAATGTGTGGTGTAAATGCTTTTACCTGATATTCTCTCTGTCTCCAGAGTGCTTTTGCCCAGCTGTCCCTGGCCTTCAGTTGTGACCAGTACACCCTGACCCAGAGGTTGCAGGCCGAGGAACATGACCGTTCTGTAGCCCAGGAGAACTTCCACCTGGAAGTGGGGTGCACCAAAGAAACACTACAGGTATGTGTGGGTGTTTGTCCACAAAACGTGCTATAGTCACACCTCATCAACCTGGACTAATCCCATCATGTCTTTTACAACCTCTGGCTCTTTTTATTCCTCCTCTCCGTCTCTATCGACCAAATACCGATCAATGAATCCTGGCAGTCTCTAAGAGGGCGCTGTGCAGATGACGAGCGGTCAGACATGCTGAGTGGGATGGAGGACAATCTGGACTCAGTGCTGGGCCATATCCAGGAGGTCATCAGCGCCGCTGAGATACTGGGTGCTGTGCTCCAGGTCAGTTAGCAAACAAACCGCTCCTGGGTCTGTGAAAGTGGCCTGTAAATAGTACCAGGAAGAGAGCCATGTAAAAGCTTCCAGTTCCAAGTAAATATGCAGGTTCCTTTATTGGGAGCTTATTCTTTCTAGGAATCAAAGGTGTCCTGTGCTGTGGAGATGATGCAGATCCACATGGAGCACCTGAAGAGGCAGCACATGGCTGACAGTGCAGAACTCACGGAGACCAGGAAGCGGTTCCATCGAAGTCGAGGGAGGATTCACAGTGACTCGGGTGAGTACGAGGACTTAGCGAATTGTTTTAATACATTTTCACCTCAAATCTTTTATTTTCCACGATGGTTAATGACTTCATAATGCAAACAGCTGTTATGGATTTCTCATTTCTCGATATCATTTCTCTTTGCAGAAGATGGGGATAGACACTTGTTTGTCAGACAAGGTTCTCAGCAGGTAAATGACTCAACTAGACTTGATTTGTTTAAGTGCCACACCAAAAATACTGTATCTTTGGCAGTGTTGTGCTAGTTACTGGAAATTTGTAATTAGTTACTCGTTACCTCTTCAAAAAAGTAACTAAGTTACTTTACTGATTACTCCCTTAAAAGAGTAATGTGTTACTAACGTTAGTAACTTTTACGTTTCCCAATTTACTCAAACTCTGAAGTTCAGGCTTTATTTTTTATGTCACACTGCTAACTTGTGATCGTTCTGTGGTACTTTCTATTAGCCAATAGCCTATTGAAAAGGCCCCAATATATACATATTTTAAAACAGCAACACAAATAATAATCTAATAAACCATGAATTGCTTACTACGCAATTGAATTAACCACATACAAAATATTTGTTCAACTTATTTATTACAGTCTCAAATGGACAACCAACAACCCTCAAAACTCATGGCTTACATACCCAAGCGGCGAGTATGAGAATATTATTTTGAGCTGGGAATGTATGCCCTGAGTTTTGCTTCACAAAATGCTCAGCAATGAACGTTATTTAAGTTTAAAGTAACAATATATTCCAGTACTGTTTGTGTCCAGGCCACTTTCCAAATAAGCCAAGCCAAACAGTAAGTTTTGTTCAAGCTGGTACCGTTGCTGTGATTTAGCTAGCCAGTATGCCAAGTTTACCTTACCTAGCTAACAACTAGTAGTACAAGTAGCCTAGTTAGTACAACCACTAAAGTCGAGCGCTAAGCAAACGTTCATTACAAGTTGAGTTACCACAGTTTCCTCCAGCACCAAAACGTATGAATTTCGAATATCAGAGGCACCCCTTAAAAAGTGTTCATTCTTTATGAAACATACTAATATTAGCAAACCCTAAATAGCATTTGTGGTTCGCTGTAACCTTCTCCTCACGCTAATGAGCTAACTTTGAGGTGGCATAGGAAGGTGCACGTGGGCTAAAGCGGTGTGCTCCCAAACTGCACGCAGAAATATCCAGGAAGCAGTCACGTTTGAGCATTAACAGTGGAGTGACCAGGAGGCAAAAAAAAATTATAAATAAATACACATTTGTTATTGGTAAAATGCACAATATAGGGGAAAATAACAGTAACGGCCACATTTACATTTTCAGTAACTGTAATTCAGTTACTCAAATGTGAATAATAACGCGTTACTTTACTAGTTACCACGAAAAATGGTGAATTTAGTAAAATTAGTCGCAACACTGATTTCATTGGTGAACGGGGTTTTACCTTCTGAATGTTTGGGAATTGTATTTAATTGAACAGTTCAATGTGGCTTTTTTTTGTTTAGCTTCACGAGGGCGATAGTTTGCTGAATCTAAACTAAACAGTCTTCCTTCTCCCCAGCTCCTCCTGAGACGGAGAGTCAGCATGACCCTTGTTCCAACCCAATCCCAGGTGAGCCACCAATTAATCTGGACATCCGACCATAGTGTGTTGATCTTTATTGAGGAGAGTATCTGTGAGAAAGTGAGTATTGTGAATGTACTATTTATAGTTATTGTAATTATTTAAGGTGACTTGTTTTGTAAAAAAAATAGTATTGTTTTACAGCTGGATGTGAAGATGTTAAAGATGTACATCAAGACGACATCACCACCGTCTGACGTTAGAATGAGAGAATCAAACATAATCCTATAATGTTGTGTTCCGTGCAGCTCAGTGACCTGGAGACCAAATTCCAGGAGGGATGCAAGGACACTGTTGCTGCTGACACTGACAGCCAGAGGCCTGAAGAGAGCA
>JAVQIZ010188833.1:0-14256 GCA_036023535.2 Galaxias brevipinnis
CCATTGCAGGAGCAGGAGGACATGAAGCAACAGAAACAGAAACAAAGGGTAGAGCCAGCGCAATTGTGTGAATGTGTAATGAGTGTGTAACCTTGAGACAGCCAAAGTGCCCCCTCTTAGATTGCAATAATGTTCAGTCTTTTCAGAAATATAGTGCCAAAAAATGCAGTTGCAGCTTCCACCCACCAGAGCATGATAAACTCTAATATTGCCCAGCAGGGGATTTTTACATTCATGTTGGTTTAACTTTCTGTTAACCTTTTGGGTTGTTTTGGATTTTTCTCTTCCTTGTTCTCCATGTAAACTTAAAGCAGCAGTAGGTAGTTTCTTATAAGGTGTGGATTTGGGAACCCCTACCGTTTGCTTAGTGTAATTATTTTACCTAACCATCGCAAAGAAGACATGCAGAATGCTCAAGGTCACTGCATGTCGCTAGCACAATCAACGACTATACTCCAAGTATGGGCATCTCTTCCTGATTCACTGACACACTTCCTTGTCCCATAAAGCAATTTGTCACAGTTTTGCAGGAGATCATAACCGGTGGCAGACAAAAGGAGTGTTAAATATTGAGACTTCTAGAGAACTGATCTGAACAGCGATTCTTTCATACTACCATAGACATTACAATGTGCAAACTGTAGAAAGGGATCGGTAATACATTAATACAAAAAAGTAGCCTGTAGTGGCTTTAAAGCTTTCTTAAAATACTGGAGCTAATATAATAAGTGCTATTCAATATCACACCTGCATACATTATTATTTATTTTATCTATCAAATGGTCAAATTAAATCAAATAAAAGGTCTGGTCTGTTATGTAGTGGTAACATGATATTTTGTTTCATGTTTTAGCAAAGGGTATATAATAAAGATGCTTACAGTAGCATCTGAGGTTGGGAAAAAGTTGATTGTTTCAATTCAGCCTTTTACTAATGAAACACACCCGCTTCCTCTTTGCAGTGACTCTGGGCAAAACATGTAAACATGTACAACAACATGGAAACAAACAGACAGCCCCGCAAAACAACCTGGATGACATCACATTGACACGTTGGATGTCATGTGATCATTTTGAGGTGATACATTGGACCACAAAACACTCAATTACAACGATGCCACATCATCGATTCAAATAAAATGCAATATAAAGTATCATATTCATTTTTTTGTGTGTTTTATTGTGATGTTTTATTGCATTTACTTTTACTATATTAATTGTACAGCACTTTGGTCAACTGTATTTAAATGTGCTTCATAAATAAATTTGCCATTGCCATTGACATAGTCTTTCTATTCTGTTCACCCCAATGTTTTTACAGAAAACTAAACCAAAGAAAGCGTATGAATATCTGTGTTATGTGGTGGTAGCACTATTACACTCAGGTGACTGGAATGACTCAAAATTCTGGAGGAAAAAAACACGATGGTGGCAATGTTTTGTTTGGAAAAGAAAAAGACAGATGAATAATCGGCTTTGAACTCCTTTTACAGTGCACTGTTGCATTATTCAGGAAACCTATTTTAGCCATTCCTGCATAGCACTATTACAACAGTAATTTTTAAAAGACGTTACACTTGATACAATTAGTATTTTTTTTTACCTATAATTCTTTCACATTTGATTTCGATGCCTTGTACATGTAAGGCCATTTTGTTGGCTGCTGGTGCTATACTGAAGCACACTGGGATTTATTCTGGTCTTCACCTCACCACTACAAGTCATCACCTCACCAGTGTTAAGGTAACCGAAGATGCCTCCCAGGTTACACTAGACTCACTCACTGACAAACACAAAGCCCATGGCGTCAATGGCAGATCCTGATTGCCCGACGATACCCACACAGACTACAGTGTTGATGTGCTGCTCGTTGTTTACTGGCTTCCCTGTCATTTTGGCAAAGAAGTCTTTGGAGTGGTTAGTCTTGAACTTGATGGCCCCAAGATGTCTCGTGTTTCCTTCCTCTGTGTTGTCCCATAGTAACAGTGAGACGAAGTGCTTGAAATGAATACTCATGGCAATCACCTGCTGCAACTCCATAAAGGGCATTTTCCCCCACCTCTAAGCCGAACCTAGACAACCCTCACCTGTCAGGTATCTAACCACACTTTATATTCTCCAATGTGACTTCTTTATTATAACCAATGAAAGAAAAAGGGCCACCTCCTTTGCCACCAATCATTTGCTGAGTTGTTGGGTACATAGTGGAGATTTGATGTCAGATCTGAAACAGCAATGTTAAGGATAAGTTCAAGTGATTTCTAAATTCAAAATAATAGTTTTTTTTTATTAATTAGTTTACATTAGTCTTTTTAGCATGCCCTAGTGATATATACTTTTCTGATTGGACAATGAGGATTTACACTTAAGTACTTTTCTATCTGTGCAGCATTTAGATGCAATGAACAACTAGAAATGCATTTCCCTGCGAAAATGCGATGTGATGCATCGCAGTTATTCGACTGACCGCCTTAGCGCGCAGAATTAACCTACCCCTGCAGCACAAGCGGACTGCGGTCCAAACCCTATTTGTTGACAAGGGGGCTGATTGCCGCTAGATCGGTTGTTCCTCTTCATCATAATATTTCGGTGGACACATGACGATGAAGTACTATCGTTTGATTTTATTTTCAACAAGGTCAGGCTTTCACCGAGAATGCTTTAAGGTGTTCAAAAAGTATGCATTTAGTACAAAACAGGGTAGCGCATGAGCAGTACTTTCTGCCTGTCAAAATGTGCTACCTCATACTATTCAATTGAGGTAGCCCATTTGGAGGGGAGGCTCAGTTTTCAGTTGTATTGATAATATGTGCTACAGGGAAGCCCACCTATAAGTTGCCGTCTCAAGGCTTTGATTGTTTTACTTTTTAACGATTCACTTAATACAAATTCCCCTCGCCAAAAAACTTAATTTATTGCTAGAAATTCAAACTTACATACTGCATCTTTAATAGCAGAATCCATGCATGACATAGGGCTAGATTTATAATATACAAAAGAAATAATTGACAGAAAACAATATTTCAAACTATTCTACACGTCAAATTATTGTATCCCCTCCACTATCCTCATGAATCCGACATAACACGTTGGTGAAAGCAACAAACTATGTCTTTGGTGGTTCATTAACCTGTGTGATATCACCGCACGAGAAACTAAATAAAACTTGGAAGTATCCAACGCATGCGACACACGGCACGCAACACACCCGCAAATCTGGCTGCACTCGCTCATAGTCCGAGTATGCGCGGAGGGATTGAATGTATACCTCCGCCGTACTGCATACAACTTCACAGACTCGTTGAGAACAATTTACGCTCCTAAACGCCTATAACATTTTGTGAAATCTGCATGCATTCACTGAGTAAAAGCACTGATTTAAAAGATTAATCTCGGGTTTAAGAATCGATTCAGAATCAACCAAATGAAATTCGGGATTAATCGTTCATCGATTTTTTAACCCAGCACTAGTGAAGAACATTTTGACTGTATAAAAAAAAAAAATATATATATATATATATATATATATATATATATAATAATAATAATAATAATAATAATAATAATAATAATAATAAATAAAAAGAGTATGGACTATGGTCATAATATTGTCAATAGTTTAGTGGGAAAGTGATTTTTAAGGTCTCATACACTTCCCTATGATGCCAGACACCAGTGGCTACTTCATAACTAAATTTAAAGTTTCTTTTGGGCTGTGTTTTGCAAAATTTTGAAGAAATTCACTGGCCGTATAAAATAAAAATAAATATTATGGTCATTATGTAATATTCTACAGTCCAAAAATGTGGTTTGAGTGTCACTTCATTATTAGCCCCGACTATACTGAATCTGGGGATGTGTTACTTCACTGTACTACCAGAAATTACTGCAATATTGTTCAAATGTAAAGATACCAAAAAAGACCATAAAAGACCCTAGGTCTCTGGGGGTTGAGTATAAGCTTTCAAACAATACTACAGACATACGCTTAAGCTTCTTCAGATATTGATTGTTTTAAAAAAACATAGCAAAATGTACTCAACTTTAAAAACTAGAATCCCATTTATAAGACTTTGACTGGTTAATAAAAGATAGACAAATTGGATTATAAAAAAAGAGAGCGAAAGAGTCCAGATAGATGATCAGCGTTTGTTTTGCACGTATTTAATATACTACAGCATTCAAATTGTGTCAAAGTTCTCACCTGCAGCACCTTCTGTCTGGCTGGCTGTGGCTGCTACTGTGTTTAGACCCTGCTTCTCCATTGGACCTCAAGCTACCGTCAGCACAGCGCTTCCTGCAGTTGGACCATCTGGATGGTTCTCTATTCCTGGGGAGAAACACAAAGACAGTCTTGGAACGTGGTTTATTGGAGAAAAACCTAACATATCTTAGACCTTTTGGTTTATGTCAATATATTCAGGTATTAGACAACCGACGAGGCCACGCCCCCATTTAACTCTTCAGTTCCAGAAGTGTTTTGGCCATTCATTTGACGAATACAATAACTGTAATTGAATACAATTTAAAGCATTACACGGTCCAATAGATTACAACATTATATAGTAAAAAAATCTAATAAAGAGAGTCGATCGGAGAAAAAAAAAAGTCTTCGTTGCAAAAAGTCTAGGGTACAAACCTGTGTACGTACAGAGTCTACAAATTGCGGACACAGACTCAGAGCAGGAAAAAATCAACATCAAATAAGAAAGATGCAAGCAGGCAAGGGGAATTTGTATTAAGTGAATGGTTAAAAAGTTAAGCAATCAATGCCTTGAGACGGCAACTTATAGGTGGGCTTCCCTGTAGCACATATCAAATATAACTGAAAACTGAGCCTCCCCTCCAAATGGGCTACCTCAATTGAATAGTACGAGGTGGCTAATTTTGACAGGGAGAAATTACTGCTCATTCACTACCCTGTTTTGAACTAAATGCATACTTTTTGAGCACATTAAAGCATTGTCGGTGAAAGCCTGACCTTGTTGAAAATAAAACCAAACGGTATTGTAGTACTTTATCGTCATGTGTCCACCATTATATTATGATGAAGAGGCACTACCGATCTAGCGGCAATAAGCCCCCTTGTCAACAAACAGGGTTTGGACCGCAGTCTGCTTGTGCTGCAGGGGTAGGTTGTGCGCGCTAAGGCGGTCAGTCGAATAACTGCGATGCATCACATTGCATTTGGGCAGGGAAATGCATTTCTAGTTTAAAATACAATTTGATATTTAATTGATTAAATGGTTTCAAATTGCTCTTGTACACAATATTTTTTTCTGACATTGTTTGAGCTTGTAGATTAAATTGTGGTCAATTTTAAATGTTTTTCTGGGTGTTTTCTTACTTTAAGACTAGTCTAAACTTCTGTTTAAATGTCAAGGAAATTAGTAGTTGTGAACCTTGTATGACTCCTAAAGAAAGACCTTTCATTTCGTTTTATTTAGCGTTAACATCTCTGCTGTGAACTAAGTTAAATAAACTAAAGTAATATGTATGACATTCTGAAACTCATTTTTACACGGACAAATGGCTTTTGTGCTCGGACAAGTGAAACGAAAATGTGCCTCAAAATATCAATATCAAGCCCTGTTTATTTAAAGAGGAAAATCTAACTTAGTTAGCTAGTTAAATCTACTTTTTTCTTGTTCTCTAGTAACATAGCCTACTCCTATCCTCTGACCTGTTTGCCACTCTGCCAGAGGAGAAAATGTTGTACTCATGCAGTTGTTTATTTGATTGTCATGAGTTCGCAAAAAACTTTGCTTGGCTGATTGATGTCCTGTCTTGTTCAAGTTGAGCAAAGTGGATGGAGCGTATGACTGTTATAGGCCAGTATAAGCAAGGCCGAACTACTCCAGCCGCAGTCATGACAACAGCAGAATGTTGCTATCCCTAGCCAATAACATAACTCAGCTAATGACTGTTAATGAGAAATGGGCGTAAACTTGCTTTGACCACTGAAAATGGCATGCGAGTTGGAAGGGATGAAAGAGGCACCCCAGAATAATTCATATAATAAAAAAATTTTATGGTTCAAATAATTCATAATGTGCTTCATAGACACTAAGGAAGCACACAAAAATGTATGATTGTCTACCTTATGCCGGGTCCTTTAAAATGTTTAACGTAGGGGGATCTTTAATATTACATTTACATTTGTTAAAGTATTTCAAGTTATCTTCCTTTAAACATACTGCTTGACACAAGTTTTCTAAAGTTACCAGGTCCAAACTTCAACTGTTAACAAAAGGCCTCGGGTTTGTAAATGACAATGTTGAAACTGTTTAAGTTGTATATTTTTGTATGCAGACGGTAACCAATAACATAAAAATAAGATTATCAACAACAAATGCCCACTAGCATCAGCATTAGAACCACCAGTCTCCAATATTCATGTCTTTTTCTTATCCAACTGTGTCAATTCACCTTTAATGCTAGCATATGCGATTATATTGAACCGCTCGATTAATAACTAAATAGGCAGGACAAACGCATTTTCAGTTTTTTTTCTAAATCAAGTGATTAAACAGTGAAATGTTAAATTTTTTTGTTACTAACTAAACGTTAATTAACAAAAACAAATTTATAAATTGTCGGTTTTTCAAAAAGCGACAGTTTTAGCATCGGAAAAAGGTTTTTAAATACGCAGAGTTGTTGCTGCCGTGTAGCCAACTGAAGTCGTTAGAAAGCCAAAACCTCACATGGCCGACTTTGACATTACTGTAGTATTTTACTGTGAGCGAAATAATTAATATTTTGCGATAGACATATGGTAAAACGCATTGTCTTTACATGTTATATAATCGTTTACCTAAATAAAAAGTACAATATTTAAAAAGTGTACTCTGAAAACAGCAATCGCATCAAATTACTTTGTTGTTTTGGATGCGGGTTGATTGGACCAAGATACCATCTTCACTTCCATCATGGCAAGACCTTAATGAATTATGTGGTTCACCGAGAGCTCTGATCTGATTATCCATAGGCCTACTAAACAATTTAATTCTTGAATAGATTTCAATAATAAAAAAAGTGTTAGACATGTTTAGAAGAAAAACTACAAAAGCAGTAGTGTAAACGTTTTTACTTTATTTGTGACAACCAGTTTTGGATGTACGATATAGGAATGGAAAAAAAACTTAAATGTTTACATACAAAAAAAACAAGCTGCAAACCAGATCCATGAAAACCTCCTGAATAGCATAAGTATACTAACCATTGGCCTATGTTTAACAGTCGGGATACCCCCTATTGCAAACCTACCAAACTGAACTCTGGCACCTGTAGGCTCACCTATCCAGAACCAATCTTGCTAATTTAAAACCTGCATATGGTCAGTCAATGAAGCTTGCAAGATTCTGTATAAGCAGGTGCTCACCACACAAGGTTAACTTTGACCAGACACCACTGACCCTTACATCAGTCTCATACAGCTCAAGTCCCTTGACTTTCTATTTGCTGACAATTCCGCCTCATCTGCCGTTCTTAAACAACCAAGTTGATTGATCGCATCATCATACCTCCCATCCTCTTATTTGAACACATGGTTCCTGTATTTGATATCTGGTGTGGCAAACTAAAGATCCACTTGTCATATGCCTCTGTCTGTGGAACGCAACATTCCTCTTAGATTTGACCCTTTTAACTACTGCACAAAAGGCGTCTGCTACATGCAAATTTGTCTGCATCCGCATTAAACTGGATTGCAAAGTTATGTCAAAGAATACCTTAAAGCACTTCATCTTTACTATCCACCCATGTGTCAGATACTTTAAGACATGAATCTCAAACATAACCCTATTTGTCAATAAAGATCTAGTCTTAGAGGTCTCTCAACAGCCAAATCTGCTAATGTTAACTTGACCCCTAATGTATTACACTCCCTTAAATCCCATTCCATCAAACCTTACAAGCATTTTGCTACATGCAGATCTTGGGGTCATTGATCGTTTTCTCAAATCTTTGTTAGTAATGTTTGTTTGTAAAAGAGAAAGACCATAGTTAAACATTATGCTGTTCTTGAAACAAATATGCAAAAAGGGGTTTCAAATTAACCAATAAATTCGGCATTAACATCTCAATTCATTTGGATTAAAAACAAATCCTGGATTATAATTATAATGGCACAAAATAACAGATCAAAGACAACCACGGGTGCAAGAGACCACTTTATGGGGAAAAAAAATAAAAAGAATGATATAAATAAACTGTCTCATATTATGCCTTGCTCAATCAAATTATTATTTCTTCATTATCTTTATGCATGGAAAACGTTTACACAAGCTGCAAATCTTGAATCTGCTGTTAAAGTAGCAATGTCTTTGACCTATACGATTGTTAGCTTGCTTCAGCCATAGATGCATCATTTAAAATGAATTATCAGCACTCAGAGGAATTTCCCTAAGTTATCAGACAGCTAATAGAAGCCAAATATACATAACTGTATCACAGAGAGCTAAAATATATATCTCAAAATAAAATTTTAATATACACAGCACAAATCCAAAACTAAACAAATGTTTTAGCTAGTCACACTATTGAGCAATGCAAACCTTACCGTTGTCTGAATACAAAGAGGGCGCATATCTTGAATATCCTTGGATGGATTACTAAAACTTTTTTCCCCCAGTTTCTTAAGGAGGCCTTTGTCTTGCCAGTGTTAAAAGGATTCGTGCGACCGAGTTGATTTAGGGTAGCACGTAGTCAAAAAAAAGTATATGAAATTGATTAAAGAACTTATATTTGACTGACTCACTCAAGGTCATGTCCAAGTTTGACCGTCAAATGTTATGGGAATATGTAGGAATTTTGGCTCAAGTCAGAAGAGTGCAAAATTTTTCTGTGCCCGTTTGGCCTTAAATTTGAGACAATTTCACTAAGTCCAGCGACGACCGCTACGCCGTGGTGGGATTTAAAATGACAATACAACGCTTTTAATAATAGAAATAGGTAAATATTGCATATTTCAGTGATTCAAGAATATGTACTTAAACCTGTTCATCAGTCGTTCGATATTAAATAAAACATATCTTTACTAAACTGCTCAAAGTTATGGATTTCTTCATGTAAGAACAAAACCTACGCTATTTGGAAGCTAAATGTGAATTAGCAAGCGCTGCATTAGGGCGTACAACAGAACGCAGTATTTTTACCCCGAACACAGAAAAGACAGTTGGTTCCGCGTGCTGTAGAACACTAGCGCGAACCCATAGGGAATGAACTGAATAAAATGTTGGTTCAGTCTGTTCAGGGCTAGAGTAAAGCTTATGTTCAAAATCACAAAAAACGGAACCGACTGCAATCACCTAGTTCATTTTAATATAACTAGGCGATAAACTAATGTAATGTAAAACAAACCATGTATTCTTGTACAATGATTGATCAACGGCAAGTTTTTGTAAATTAGCTTATGAGTATTGTTAGCTTCACCTACATGCCTGAATTTAAGGGCAACTCGATTTCAGGCATTTTAAAATACAATTCAAAGCCTCTTGTATACACCATAGAAATTTCATAAAAATCTGAAGATATACATTTTACGATTTTTAAGGTTAAAAATGGCATGAGCGTTTTCAAAAATGCCATTGGAACCTATGGGACTTTCCCAACGTACTGTAAGCCAGAAATGAAGTCGCTGTAGAAGGCAAAGAGAGGTCAACGTTCAGGGCAACTCGATTACACGGGTCTCAAAATGAAGCTGAGGATGTCTGTCAACTACCACGTCATTTTGGGGCAAATCCAAAGATATACATTTTGTGAGATTTGTCCTTTTGTATGGAGTGGTCTGCTAGTCTGTGGCGCCAGCGCAAGACGCGATGTGTAGTCACGAATGTATAAGACAACTACTTCATGCTTTTTATGGCACCACTGGTAGAGATACTTCTTCAAGCTATAATGACGGTTAACATTCCTCACTAAATTTGTTAAAAAAACTTAATTTTCCTTTGACAAGACCAGCCTATCACCGGCAATGGGTTCCACAGTATTCCTATACTGGTTCAAGCTCGCTGACTGTGGATAGTGACAGCTCTACCATATACTTCTGTTATCGATTGGAGAGGTAGTCATTAATGAGTGTTCAAGGTCACGGATGCCCAAAAAAAAATTATATTTCATGCTTGCTGGGATATTATGCAAATGTATAAACTCAATGTCCTATCGGGAAAGCGGTGTTATGATTACGTTCCTTGACTTGAGGTCAGCATTAGACATGTTAGCATTAACTCTTCTCTAACACTTATTATAAAACTTGCTCCATATAACTGTATATTTAAACAGGACTGAACCCATACTTCAGATAGCTCTATTGACTGACAATAAGCACGTCCTATATCTGTTGTATGCGAAAACTGAAGTAGTATGCGTTAGAAGTCTGAGGTAAACATAGCCTTTGGTTTAGCTAATATTAGCTAGCTATATAGACACATTTAATTGAGACACACAGGCTGTGTCTAGATTGTTTGGGCAAAACCAAAAGAGCTGAAAGGAGAAATAACTCACTGCCACAGTCAACGAGTCTGAAAGCAGTCAAAATCTAGTGCCAAGGCAGGAGACGTCAGTAAAAATTCATATTTAACTGACGCAGAACAATGGCGTTCTATTGACGTTCCATGGTTTTCCTGACTGAAAAGCTCTGTTGTAAGTATGGGACGCCGTGGGTAAAAAAAGTGTCTAAATCAGGGCTGTTTTTTTAAGATATCTCAGGATAGGAGAGTAGTAGATACATTCCGACTGCAGAAAACAAAACTACTGGGCAAGAGAAATAAAATAATCACCCAAAATATAATAATTTCTAAAATGTTGGTCTGTCCGCCCTAGCCGTATAGATACTAACACCAATGTTATCAACTAAGTTTTACTTTTATATGACTTAAGCCCAGTTCAGACCAATGATTCGCGATGCAACTGGCTGCAACTGGCAAAAGAAACCGAACGTCTGATCTTAAATGCTCTAAAACTGAGTGGTTCACACCAAAGCAACGAGCTTTGACAAAAATGACCGTTTCCTAGCAACAAACTGGCATAATCCCCGCTACCTCTGTTGTTGATACACTGTATTAATACAACGTTCAAAGTCACTACATTACAGGTGTTAGCTGAATTTCTGTTCAGGTTTACCTGACATGTAGTGACAATAGAAAGAAAGAAAATGAAGGACAGTGACAGTGACACGTTGGCAATGTTTGCGGCTGCACTTCTAAAAAAACGGCGAAGACAACGAGCTGGGAAACAGAGGATTTGGAGTCATTATTGGTTCTTGCAGCGTCAGAGACAGGGTACCTACAATAACTTGTGTAAGGAGTTGGAAGCCGGGGATACACCGGCATTTACTAATTTCGCTCGCCTATTTCCCGAGCAATTTCATCGTCTTGCGGAGTTGATGAGGCCATTAATTCAAAAGCATAACACCAACTACAGGGACTGCATTTCAGTTGAAGAGAGACTTATGCTAACGCTCCGCTTCTTGGCAACAGGTGAGAAACATTATTTAGGCATGTAGGCCTAGTCAGATTGCCAACATACACTCAGTGACATAACTCACTCTATTGTCATGACATACATAAATGTCACCCACAAAGATGTACCATTTTCTAGGCGACAGCTTCAAGAGCCTTGCCTACCTGTTTCGCATTGGGCACTCCACTGTTGCTGAAATCATCCCTGTGACCTGCAGCGCAATCTACTGTGTCCTGAAAGATGACTACTTAAAGACAAGTTATATCCATTATCAATCCTCAAATCTTATTGTATGCACCTGTCACCGTCACCTTGTGGTCACAAGTGTAAGAGTTTTGCTGTTTATAAAGTACAATATACAAATTGATTGTTAAAGAAAAATAGATAAAGCAAATTTAGGGCATTAATCATGATATGACTTTTTTTATTCAATCATAAATAGACATTAAATACACATTAGATCTTAAATATGGTTAACAAGTATATGTATTAATTGGATTGGATGAAAAAGTCAAAGCAAAATTATAAGTAAAAGTCTAACAAATCAAGTAATTAAAACATTTAACATTAAGTCAAATCAATACTCTAATGCAAGTGCATAGGGAAATGGCTGGTAAGTACGTGGGTAGCAAGCAGGGTAAGTGTTGGAGGGATGAGCTTGGTTGGACCAGTCTCTCATTATAGCCTGGTAGCTAGCTTCCTCTAGCTGGTGCTCTGACTCAAGCAGAATGTTCTCAGCTTTGATTCTCCTTATCTTTTGCTCAAGGTTTTTGCAAAAATATTGTGATGTAATCCTCTGGTTTTCTATTTTTAAAATAGGTGCCTACTGCACTGAGGACATCAGCTTCCTGCTTTTCAATTTCCCTTCTCTCACTTTTCTTTTTGGTTAGAATGACATTAGAGTGGGTTTTTCTCACTCCTTCCGGTTCATTCATTTCTTCTTCCACTTGCTCCTGGTTCTCAATTTCTATTAGTCCCTCCTCGTTCTCATTCTCTGCTTCATCATCCTGTAAATGACAAATTTAGTTAATGCATATTCCATATAATTTAATTTGGTTTCTTTATTTTTCAGTGCCCCAGCACCACAGAGGAATGGGAAAATGTGGCAAAGGGATTCCAGCAGCAGTGGCAATTCCCACCCAGCAGCTGTCACCATACGCCATAGTTGCTGATGAGACATTCCCACTTAAAGATTACATCTTAAAACCCTACCCCAGCCGAGGTCTCTCAAAACAACAGTCTTTAACTACAGGCTGTCAAGGGCTCGCAGGGTGGTTGAAAATGCATTTGGCATACTGTCAAACCGCTGGCGTGTCTTCCTGACACGCATCCACCTGCCGCTGGAGACTGTGGACAACATTGTCCTAGCATGCTGCACACTACACAACTTCCTGTGTGACGAGTGTGGTGATGGCTACCTGCATTTCCCCTGTGATCAGGAAGACCCTGATAACACTAGCCCTACCCTTCCCCAAGCTCCACTACCACGCTGTACCAACTCATCCCAGCATGCCAAAAAATCCAGAGACATCCTCTGCCAGTGTGTCAACTCCGACATTGGGGCTGTTCCATGGCAGTGGGACAAGATTTAATCTTGTGTTTGTGTCCTGTTTGCAACTGTATTACATTTCCACTGTGATCTATATATCTATATTTCTCTATATAATATTATTATTATTATTATATTAATACATATGTCTTAATATTTCAATTATAGCCAAGAACTAAAATAAAAATCATACCTTGTCATCCATATCCATTCGACAGGGAGGCTCTTTTTTTATGTGGGGCTCTAGGAAACTTAGTCTCCTTAGGATCCAGTCCTGCCTGGGAGTTTTTCCTACAGCACTTCCGGATGATTGCAGCTTTATGTACCTATTGTACTATAGTAGCTAGCTAGCCTACCTTATTTGCCGACCAAGACAGTAACGTATCTACATTAGAAGGCTATGTAAATAGATTAAACGTGATCAATAGTGACCAGTGATTTGTTTGTTAACGTTAGCACTAGTACTAGCTAATTCACCAGCATTACCTTAACGTAAATTATAAAGAACGTAACTTACCGGACACACCCAGGATGCTTGCAATCGAGCAAATGGCATTGTTTTTACTTATTTATTTGAATAACCTTTTGAGGTACGGTTATACAGTGAAGCTTGCTCCTCAAACAGTACGATGAGCTGGTCCTCCCTCTCCTCAGTCCAGAAATCTGACATGTTTTCCAACTGACATATATCGTGCAAGTGAAACTGTATCAGCGCGTGTTACTTTTAACATAAATCTGGCGCCATATGCCTCCTAACGTTCTAAAACTGCCCTTGGTGATTTGACAAGTCAAATCTTCTGCGGCGACATGCAACGGCTTCAGCCACCTTGCAACTACTAGTTCAGACCGCTGCGATGTGTGTCTGCAACGTTCTAAAACCGTTTCGTTGCGTCGAGAATCTTTGGTGTGAACTGGGCTTTAAAAAGACTCAGACCAACAAAAACGTTATCTTTGTAGACAGGACAAACGTGTTTTCAGTTGTTTTGTTTTGTTTTTAAATCAAGTGATTAAACAGCGGAGGCTCCAAATTTGTGTTACTTACTAAACGTTTATTAATAAAAACTAATTCATACATTTTCAATTGATCTAAAAGTCAGTTTTAGTGTCGAATGAAGGTTTTGAATTTTACCAAGTTGATACTTTGGTGTGGCCAAGCGGTGTCTTCCGAAAGCTCAAACCTCCTATGGCCAACTTTGACATTAGTTTACTTCTTTGTCTGGGAAAAATAATGTATATGTTGCTACAGAT
>JAVQIZ010188837.1:0-22045 GCA_036023535.2 Galaxias brevipinnis
TATGTGTGTATGTATGTATGTATGTATGAATGAACGTTATAGAGCATTGTTAAACCGCACTTGTATGTATCAAAGGTAAACTATCTGGTGTCCTAACAACTAAATTTTCCACTCCCCCAAAACAATTTTGCGTTCAATTGTGGACAGGCCGTAAAGGCAATTGGCCGTGCCCAGAGTTTTGTTTCATAAACCTTTCTAGCACTAAAGGTGCTCTAAAGCGCATTACAAATAAACTGTACTTTACCTTATGATCCTACTATTGTTAGCTACACCAAGCCTCCCTGACTTCACTATACAATTATAGAAGTCTCTGGTCAGCGTTTAATAATCACCTAGCTTTGACTAACACGATATACCAGAGGGCATTAGCGTCCTTGCTTTGTTTTATTTGTCTTAACATAACAACATGAGAACTCCATATCAAATTACAGTGCTATTTCTGTCTCTCTCTCTTTCTCGCCGATTGTGAGAAAGATCTGATGAAACAATTTAAACAGCCTCGCTGGAGCTTGGTGTTTACTATATATTAACACTGTCAATAGGGGTTACTTATATAGACAACAGAACAAAACGGCATCTAAAGCCTGAAAAGTCCTATTGGTTCTTGAACAAAAAAGTAGTTTTCGAACCATTCGATGGTTCTGTTTTGCGAAACTTGATTCTCATCACGCACAGGCTTATTAGTATAGGTACAAACAAGTGAGTTTTCAGGGTGTTTGAGTGTTTTATTTTATGGGACCACACTGACTCCATGTGGAGGAATAAGAGCATTACAGCTGTGTAAAACAGGAAGTGTCAGGGATCTTCAAACAGTATGGTTTCAGAAAATTTATTTTTATTTATAGAAACTTTTTATTTATTAATACATTGCACTCCATTGTTCCTACGCTAAGCAACTAAAGAAGTTCACTGAACATAATATATTATGTTTTATACAATTAATATCCATGCCCTGATATGAAGATAAATATAATTTATTTTATTTTCCTTTGTTTGCATTAATAAGAATAGTGTATTGTGACTTCCAGTCGACTAAGTATATTGTTTTCAACAGATGTGAAAAATGCCCTTATGGCCCTCCTCCATCTACGTCAGCAGAGTGAATTTCTCTTTTGTCTTATGATGAATAACAAGCAATTGTGCAACCATTAATAATGTTGGGGCTGCATGTGTGGAGATTTTTCAGCATTTTAAAAGCTTACAAAAGTGGAACAGCTTTTATTCCTCGCAGTGAGATTGGTTAAGCTCTGCAAATTGGCTTCTAATGCTATCTACCTTCAGCAATTGAAAACCATATCATGTTATGATGTGACAGCAAGTGAAGTCACAACATGTTTAATTAGATTTAATAACTAATTACATTTAAATCACTTACTTTTGCCCAAACAGAAACACTGCATTACAAACTCTGCAACTGTTGGAGACTAGAAGTGCATGGAGACTGACATGCCACAAAGAATACAGTCATGAATGGACAAAGTAAAATCCTTTTATCTATTACAAAAAGCTCTTAAATTGATTTCCAAGATTTTAGTTCGGAAGCAGAATGAAGGCTAAAATGCAAGAGAGCAAAACTTACATTTTTCCGGTGATTAATAGCTGTGGTGCAAGATTTTTTTTCTGTTAAGCTCCACCCAGGACTTTGTGAATAATTCCCCTATCTGTCTTTCATAACTGATGGATTTAATCTTTCCCTCTGACTAGCCAGTGGTAGCATGTAGGGCATGTGAGTCAACCAACAGCCTTAATTGATTGCAGGCAATATAGGAAAACAGCTACTCTTCACTTAGGTGGCTAGATTAGCCACTTCTGGAAGTTAAGGAATAAGTCTGTTTAACAAAAACTGAAACATTAATTACCATTTAAGTAATTTTCTCACAAAGGCCTGTTCTATAGCCTGGCCATTCAACTTTCATTTATTAGGGGCCAGAATTTATTTTGATTAGGATGTAATGTAGCAAGTCGTTTCTAAAAGTGCTTTCCAATTAAGCTGCAAATATATCATGTGTACAGCTAAGTTACTTAAAAAAAATTTGTATGTTTAATTGTAACATTCAATCACACAGAATTGTGGAGATTTGTGAAGACGAACATTCTTCCAAATTAGCGGGGGGGTGCCCATTAAATTTGACCACGGCAACTTATATTTTGACAGGCGATATAAAATATGTAGGGACCAGGGAACGCAGTTACTCATTATACATTTAATGAATAATTGAACTGCTAATTAACCATCTGTAAAATAAATTACACACCATTCCTGATCTTGTGTATTGGCGAAAAGCTTACAGTAACAAATGATATGACTTCTGGAAAATAATTACCTTTTCTATTTACTGATTATCTTCATATGCATATTCCCTGGAGGAACCAATGTAATTAGATTGTTGCTTTATTATCAAGATGAGGAGATTGGAGCGACCTCTTTTGCACTGATAACTTTTTTGTTTTCCTATCTCTTCCTCTCAATCTAGCGCTCTATACACCAAACCTAGCTGGTGACACACCAAGGGCCAGCTGATACAGTTTTCCTTTTCAGTATCCTCTTTTCCCCCCTCATTCTCCGTTTCAAACGTACTTTAATTCTCACTCTGTAGCTCATCATGTTTCCCCTTCCAAATCACATTGCTAATTTCCCGCTGACAAGAGAGCATGGGGAGAGAGAGAAAAAAAAACACAGACAAAACTTTCTAAATCCCATTGACCTACTTCACCAGACATTTTGCTGGATATTAATACAAAACGATGAAGAAACAGCAAAAAATAAATATTTTATAAAACATTCCTCACAAAACAACTCCATACCCACCACCCTCCCCCACCACCTCCCTTTCTTCCAGCTAGAAGCAATTTTTACCAAAACCAATTTGGGCCTATGCGTGCGCCACATTACACTGGAGGATAAAAGCTACAGTGTGCCATAACTGGCTCTTTGGAGCTCCAACTCTATTTCTGTATGTGGCATTAGAAGCGTGACATCAAGGCTCAAAAGCACTTTGGTTTGGCCCTATCGTTGATTTTTTTTTTTTTTTTTTTGAAATTTGGAAGAAAAAAAAGGGCAAGATTGAGGGGATGAATATTGGCTTCTGGAAGACAGGAAGTAGAATTAGCCATACAGAGAACTGGAGAACAAGAGAAAAAGGAACAAACTTCAAAGTTTTTCGTCGTCAGTCTCCCCGAGAGACTGGAAATGACCTCGCTAATGACTGTTGAAATCTAACTGTCCTGTGTGTGATGGCACTCATGACGGGCGGGGGGGATGGGGGGTTCACAGACCCCCCTGAAAAATTGAAAGCGTCTAGAATATTCAGCCGCCCCTGTGCGCACAGTGGGTGAGGTGTGCTGAAATTGGTATTCAGGTTGTGTGTGTGCAGTGGGTAGGCCCGGCAGGGGTGGTGCAGGAGAGACCCCCTGCGAGTGCATGAGGTGGCCAATGAGCCGTGTGCCGTCTCTCAAAGGGGGGAAACCACAAGAGTACGTGTGTCACACCGGAAAACTTGCAGAGGCTCGAAATAAAGTAAATTTAAGTTGATGACGGCAGGCAAGAATCAAGGCGGAAAGCAGACTGTGTTGTGATGAGACTCTTGAGGAAGTATTCAAACAACTCATTCCTAGCTCCTCAAATAAACAACAGCTTTTAAGTCTTTAACCATTCACATACTAATGGTTAAGTTATAAGTAGAGTTACTTTAAGACTTCATTCATGCCTGTTATCCAACAATACTTCGCACTAATCATCATGGGTAGGCTCTCTTCTTTGGACTTTTTTGCAGAATTAACAGAATGAGTAACTAAATGCAGATGCCGCGTTCTCCTTGTGAGGGAGAGAGAGCAAGAGCCAGCTCAGGAACGGGGAGCAACAGTGCGCTCGCACTAATTAACTCTAAGTGTTGTACGACATGCTCCCTCTCACCCACGTTGTCACTCAGGGTTTGAGTGGCGCTAATGAGAGAATTATCTAGCGCCCGACCCTGGTAATGCATTTCAATGAACACCAGCTGACCTGACCTATGAGATGACTTTTTAATCTCACCACTTAATACCAATCAGACCTGCTTTCACACGATCCTACATTTGGTGCTGCACTTTGGCTTCTGACGCCACTGTCCATTTTGGATTATTGACCTAAGGGGAGGTGCATTCAAGGGCTTGAAGGGCCACTTTTATGCATTATACACAGATCTTCACGAGGGTTCAAGTGAACAGTTAAGGGCATGACAAAAGGGGGAGAAATGTACATCAATAGGGAATAGTGATTGTGTGTATGACTGTATGTTATCTCCCTTTCCTTGTCACGGAGTTAAGGATTAGGGAGGTTAGTATTTCACAAGTTTAAGGAAAAACTGACGAAACGGCAATTTTTCTAGGATGAATGTAATTATTATCCTGTTGGCGTGTAAAAGATCATAAAAATGTAATGGGCAAAACAATATTTTAAAATAAAATTTCACAAGGGTTGGGAAGCTAATAATTATGTGCTGGTATTAGTCATTTAATCATTCCCTCATGATCTATTAAGCCTGCATTTCTAATTGGAAAAGCTATTGTAGATATGTGGCAAGAGACTTAGAGAGCTGTAGTGTTGGTTTCTCAAAGTTAAAATTCATTCAAGTTCTGCTATAAGAGAAATAACTTTGAGGTATTCAGGGCTTTACTGCTTTAGCCATGCCAGCTACTACAGTTAATAAGATGCAATGTTGCTTACAAACCATATTAGTGTGTTAATGCTTTTGGGGGAGACTTCTATTGTTATCAAGCTTAGGGGTTGTTTTGGAGAGTTTGTGTCTTTCTGTGCCAGTATGTGTGTAACATTTGAGGTAAATCAAAGCTCCCTGTGGCCCTCAAACGTCAACAAGAGAAGAGAGGGGATGATGGAAGTAAAAGTGCTTTTTCACAAGTGACTTCCACACAGAGCTACTCCACTTACCCCAAATCATTAGGACCTATGTCATTATATTGTGCAATCTGAATGGGGCTGAATGCGGTGCAATTAAGAGGGATTTAACTGGAGTTTTATGACGGCCCTATGGAAACACCTTTAGTAGCCAATTTGAGCCAGAACTAATTCTTTTCAACTTCCAATTTAAAGTGAACAATGGCCACTGGAGACTACTGTCATCTAGTGCGAGTGTGTGAAAGATGCCACGCCAAAAGCTCAATAATGGCCAGATTATAGACACACAATTGTTATTTCGGCTTCTTTTGTTTTGTGGACCGGCTTGATTAAACTCGAAGGAAGTAAATATATCTCTAATGAGTTTGGGATGGATACAGAACATCAGAAGGAAACACATTTTAGCAATGTGTAAGGTATTCACTTTGGTTACATCTAATCCACTGTGCACCACACACACAACAAAAAAGCGTGCCCCACGACAACTACAGGTTGGCCCTTTTGCCGCACTCCTAATACCTGCCACTGGTTTGATGACATATCAATCATGCCAACACATACTCCCTTGGTTTTTCTGATGTGCCTGCTGGCCTTCTGCACCTCGTGGGCGTGGCAGCCCAGCATGGCACTACCCATCTGGCCTCCAATTGAGAGCCCCTGGCCGGTGTGGCATCCATCTCACCACCAGGGCTGCTGCTGCTGCTGCTGCTGCTGCTGCAGACCCCCCTCGGAACGACACACACAGTTGCTGCAACACACACACACACACACACACACACACCCTTCCTCCACACACCCCTGTCATCAGTCACCGACGGAGCAGATAGCGGCGGCCGTCAAGGCGAATGAGTGACGACGACACCCGCTACCTGAGGCTGTGCATGACAATGGGGCCCGGCCACGATAGAAACAAAGAGCTGCCTTTCTACTCTCTATGAAATTATACAAGGCAGGTTTTTTTTTTTCCACTTTCCACTGCTGTCCACTAGGCCATCTCAGCTAATGAAACGTAACGCGTTTGTGTAGATACGCTACTGTTAGTGTTTCATGGTCAGAGAAAATATTCGACATCACGATAACTACATGTAACTACTTTATATTAAAACCTTTCCCATTAGTACTTCTGTATACTAGACATTCTATATTTAGCAGCATACACGTACACTACAATTGTTCTCTGTATGTATCATGATGAACGCCTTAATAGAAGCACTTGATATAAAACACTTAATGTGTTTCAAGGGACATTCCAAGCAACACTTAGAATTTTGCAGATCTGTTCTGTGGTGGAACAATACACCACACGCTTAGAGTTCATTTTACTCGGAGCTCCGCAACCTTCGCTCCACTGAGGATAGCCCTGCCAGATGGACACACCCTAGAGAGATCGAGATAGAGAGAGAGAGAGAGAGAGAGAAATTAAGAAAAAAACAGCGGTGCTCTTGTCCTCTGATGACCAGCCTTCCTTGGGGGCAGTGACTGATTGGCCAGTGGCTTAATTAATCACCTGCCTTGGCACATTACCTTGGGGCCCTCCAGTGGACACATGAGTGTGCACACGCAAACATACACAAACAAACTGATTACACGCATTAGTAATTGTGACACCACTGAACCGACTGAAAGCATTTTAGGGCACTGCTGAGGTGAGCTGTGCTCAACTATTAGCATGGAGTGTTATTTGTGAAGACAGTGCTTAAAAAGATGGTGTTGGGTGGGTTTATAGTGTGTGTGTGTGTGAGAGAGACTTATTGAGAACAAACTATAGCATATGCACATTTGCACTTATGTCCATGTGGGTCACAAGCCAGAATGTATATATTACTATTACAATTGTTTTTAGGTGTGCATGTTTATATGGGTGTGTTTTCATTGTGTCTCCATTGACGTTGCCCTGCCCTCTGCACATGAAGTGAATGAGGAACAGTGGGTGGGGGAGAGGAAGTGGGGAGGGAGAACTCTCCACGCTAAATGGATGCAATGCAAATGGAACCAAAGGACATTGGAATCAATTTACTTTATTGAAACAAATGGGAGCCACTCGGCCTGGAGGGATATTTTTTTGGCCGCCCCTATTGTTATTGTAATTAACCCTTCCTACCCAAATCCTGATACCCCCGACACACATACACACACGCACGGATCACCCCCAACGACCCATCACGAGGCTGCCTAAGATCCCTTTTACCCTAATGAAAAAGCCCAAGCAGCCTCACACAGGTAACATGCAAGATGCCGTAGTTTTTTTTGATTCATAGCCGTGGGTGACGTGCTAAAAGAGATATCTGCCTATGAAAGCATTTAGGGAAGGGTATTCTACGCAGAAGGGAGAAAGGGGGAGGATCCCCCCTCCCCCAATACCACCTGAGATAGCTCACGGTCACTTTCTGCTCCCTGCTAGCTCTTATCTTGATAAACTCCACACTGGTTTTGTCGAGCCTCAATAACTAAAATGGACACCCCCCTCCCCACTGCGTTACCGGAGTGACCTCAGAGTATAATGGCTGTGGGCACAATGTGTATTTCATATGGTGATGAGTGGCGTCCTATTGAGGACTTGCCTTTCTGTGTTTTACAGGAGTCTGTATTGATGGCTGAGCTCCTATATATTCCCTATGGTGGCGTCGTCATTGTAAGAGGGGTATTTGGGGATGGATCGATATCTAAAGTAGAGCGATGGGGTCACGGCAGAATCAATGCTGCGGACAAACAACCTCCAGCTGCCGCCATTCCGGCGGCTCCCCCCTTGACACCTGCGGTGATCTTTACTGAATTGTCCTCTGCTGAAATGCCACAGGGACACGGGCCGTTGAGCAGCCTGCTCAGGCGGGGCCGGCGGAAAAACAGACCGTGTATGCAAACCAGACCACGGTGAACACCTTGGTTTCCCCATAGCACTACATAAACAAAAACCCATGCACCTTAGAATGTCAATTACCTCGCCCGTGCCCCCTTCCACAGCCCCTTGCTTGATGGCCAAATTGGGATTAATTTGTGGAAAGTGGGACGCCGTGGAGGTGACAGTGTCGTTCCGCCCTAGAGAGAGGGGGTGGGGGTGGGGATGGGGCCATGCGGCAGGATGGCAGACAGAAAAGAATGGCGGATGGCTGTTGATTGTTCCCTCATTACCCCCCGTGCCATTTTGCATAAGCGGCACAAGATGCTGATGAAAACAAGTGGCAGCTTCAGGTGGGAAGCAGATAGCCAGAAAATTAGCTATTTTTATTTTTTTATTTTTTTTACACTCTCTCTCTCTTTTTTTTCGCCCTTCTATCAGGACCGCATAATTCAGTAGGGCCATCTTGTGGAAATGTCAGAGTGTGTGTTTGCGTGTGTGTGTGTGATGGGAGCTGGAGCAGGCAGCATGACCGAGCGCCAAACATCTCCCGGACTGAGGCCGTCGCTGCTCACTGCCTCACACTGCTCTGACCTTGTGGCTGGTGATGAATGTGGCCACATTTGCGTCAAAAATAGCCAACGTATCTTCTTCCCGGAAGGATTTTCCGGCGGCCGCTCAGCTTGTTTTCCTCACTGTGGGTTCATGGAGAGGTAGCACATTTCTTAAAGACGGGCTGTATGTTTTTTCCCCCACTATTTTCGCTCGGGGGGATATAGATTTTGGTCAGCTGTCTTTCCTACGCTGCTTCTTTTCAACAGAGGTCAATCGTCTACACATTACATTACATTTTAGGCCCTCACTCCATCTACGTCATGCGTTATTTTCCTTGTGACACTTTGTGACAACACACTCGTTTTCTCATCTCCCATCCCCCCAGCCCTTCACGGTTTGAACGACGACGCAGGGCCATCTCCATCTCTGTCCTCATTCACTCTACTTTGGGAAAACTGATTATAAATGGTCAATTTGAAAATAGAGTCCAAAATCCCCTAGGCCGCTTGCCTTCATATCGAGAAGGCACAAGGACGGGTAAAATGAGTTGGTCCCCCCCATATCCCCACCCCACCCTTCTTCTGTTCTGATATTGCCCGGAGAACATAACCAATTCCCCTGACCAACGGGCGCGGCAAGTCGATGACGAGGGAGGGAGGGAGGGGCAGGGAACTGCCGAGGATCTTCAACATCTAGCCCTCAGCATTTATATCACCAGTCTCCACAACGCGTCCATGGATCACCCCAGTCGGCTGGTGTTAGCGGTATCACAGAAAAGCCATGGGGCTGTCACTGAGCATGGGCCCTTTCATATTTCACCACAGACAGGCTGCCTTCTCGCGGGCCTCACTCAAAGTAGACGCAGCCTTTGAGGATAATATCTTTAAATCTCTTCTCACCACGCTGAAAGGCTATTTTTGAATAGATATTTATTTCATTCTGTTCCATTTCTCCTCGGCACTCCCCCTCCCCCCCTCCCCCCGCCCCTCCCTAGTCTTCTAAATGGAGTTTTACCACATGTGACTGCTTGGGGGATCAGCAGAAAGTTGTCCTCGAACTGCCCGTGGCACAGCTCATTTTTCTGTCGTTGCTAATCTAGGAGTTCTTAGTTTTTTTCTCTCCCTGTTGTCCTCGGCCATTTTGCCCCGGAAAGTGGACATGGTACTTCACAAAGAGTTGAATACAAATCTCCAATATTCAAAAATCTTTGTTTGACTTTGTAGGTAATTTCCAGAATAAGAATTCATACTCCTAACATTTCGCAAGATATGAACCCCCAAGGGGCAATGATAAACAATAGCTGCATTGCTGCAGTGTCTTTGTCAAATTCACTTTGGCAGTTGGCCCTCCTATTAATATATGTCCCCTAGTTTCTGGCCCCATTGAAAGGATGGGTCCATGCATGGTGCTGCATGCAAAAACAAAGTGAAATAAACACTCACGCCATGAGAACTGTCATCCAGAAATCTGCTGTGAGTTTTTTGCACACTTAACACAGCCCTTTGGGATGAATCATAGACCTGAGATGGAGAGTGCCCTTTGAAACGCTCCTGACATCTTGTTGTGCTGCCATTCCTCAGAGAGGGGACCTTATTATCAGAAGGGACTTTTGTGATCTTTTTCACACTTGCCGCAACATTTCCCTCTTCTCATCTGAATACATTAGATGATCCTGGGCAATGGAATCAACTGATACGGAGACGTGGAACCGAAATGGTCCTGTAATAGCTGAATAGTTACAGATAAAAGGAATGGCTTGTCCAGAACGCAACAAGCAGTATGCAGTCTGATAAGACGCAATTTACCATGCATTCAAATTGGACTGTTATCAGTGACCCTTTTCTAAAAGCAGGGACATTTAACCCTCAATTCATGTATCTTATAAACCGTCTCACCAACACGAGTTATTTACACTGCAGTCTTCAGCTGATCTGCAGTATAAGAAGTTGGCAATGCATTTAATACGATTTTTCTCTTGGTGTAAAAACGTAAAATGTGGTACTTTGTTTTAATATAATTGGACAGACCTTATATGATCAATGTATTTCCCTTTTAAAGCGGGCTGCACAAAGTGACAGCCACGCTGCGGTCTTTCTTGTCTTACTATTGAAGACAAGTCAATACTAGATGCTATGTTAGGTAGTTATATCGCCCTAATACTTGTGTTCTTTTCTACCTGTTGGTTGTTTTCTGCAAACCGGCACATTTGAAGTTGTTGTCTGTTGTGCTTCATCTAATCCCCCCCCTCTCTAGCCACGGTTAAAACAGCGTTTCCTATCTCTCTATGTCTCAGCTAAGCCGGGGTCTTAGAGCGGCCCTCGGTTTGCGGGAAAGGGAAAACTGCTGGATTAAGCAGGGAAAGGATTCCTCCATGCTACACCAGGTATTCCCCTCCACCCTTCACTGTCCCCCTTTAACTTAGAATTTCCATCCCTCTCCATTATTATCTCTAAACAAGCACTTTTTGGTGATGATAAGTAATAGCTCTATCCCTATGAGAAGGGCACGTGTCTCCCGGGACTAACAAAAGCAGACCGGTCATTTTTCTTTCCTGTTCAGTGTCCGACGTTTGCAAGAATAAAGGGCTGTGCTACAGTTGTGCGAAAGTCTTTTCTTTTTCGGAATGTCATTTTCCAATTCAGGAAGTTTCAAATGAATGCTTATCTCGGTGACGTATTGTGTGAAAATGAGTATACATCTTTGCACTGTCAAACATACAGTAATGTGGTCCATACAACAAGTTCACTGCTGAAGATGCGCCATTATATCACAAATATTTAAAAAAGGCCAAAATCAAAATCCATTAGTGAAAACAAGTCTAAATAATATAATCCACACATGAATACATTAACAGCATTGAACTTAATTAAAGTCAATTAGCTTTCATTTGGTGTTACCTAACTTTTCAACAGTACCGTTCAGCTTTGTAAAGTCCATGCATATCCCATTCAGCCCACCGAATTTTGTCACTAGTACAGCATCAAAAACCGGGTCTATTCAGCCTGACAGAGTCGTTAGGAGGGGGGATGAAAGCTGGTGGACAGGAGACAAGATATCCTCTAAACAAGTGGACATAAATAAAGGCAGTCTCACTGGCCCTAATCCTACAGGCGGACGCCGTGCTGGCCTGTCAAACTGCGCGCTCCAATTTAAATGCACAGCAGGGCCTCGCTACTCATCAATTTTGTTTGGGATCTTGTTTATTTTCTGCCATCCCTCAATTCTACCAACCAGACTCCCCCCGCCCTCCCACACACACATATCTATTATTTCCTTTTGTGTCTATAGATCGTGAACAGTTTGAAAACGTTGGGAAGAAAAGAAAGACAGAAAGGGAAAGGGAAAAATAAAAAAACTAGAGGGGTGGGATGAAAGAAGCGTGAATTAAAGGTATAGATTAAAAGCAGATTAGAGGAAAGAAAAAAGAAGAGGGCAAGACAATAGCAACCGGTAAAGATTACAGGGGCTGGGAGGCTGATTTTGTTGCTGTTGTGAACAGGATGTTCATTTTGTTAGCTCGTCAATTTGCAAAGCTCTGGGGGGCCTTGGGGGTCGGTTCCTGCCAAGTGTGCCACTCAATGGTGATGGTATTCAAGGCAGTCGTCTGGACCAATATATCAGCACCTCTTTAGAGGAGCCAAAACAACCCACTCTGTGAAGTGAGACTGGTAGAGCCTGGAGAAAGGTTTCTGAAGACGAGACGAGACCATCGCATTCTGCATAGCACAATGTGTCTCAGGTGACAATGTTGTCCTACTTGGGCTGTTGCGCAGCTTTGCTTTCATAATTGGGCCTTGTGTTTTGAAATTTAACACAGAATATCCAATATATACAATGAGACATTTACGTATATATAAAATAGATCAAATACATCCAGTTTCTATTGAACACTAGATCAGATAAGGAAATAGAACGAAATTCCCACTCTTTTCCAATTTAATCAGCTGGGCAGATTTTCAAACTGCTACAAGATCAGATCAACCATATGCCTGCTGGAAATTTAACACACATAGACTGATTATCAGCAATGTGTGGAGCCTATATATATTGTATAGCATGAACATGACACACACACACACACACACACACACACACACTTGGTCCCTGTCACACTGAATCTCAGAGCCACCTCTGAGCTGTCTGACCTTTGGCTCTGCCTTTTAGTGCATTGATCTGCTGGTCACTTAGACCCAAGATGGCTCCCTCCTCCCGCTCCGCCCCATCCAGTTAACATGGTGCATTGAGCGACTGCAAGAGATATCGGTCGGTGCCCTCTGACATGTTCTTGAAGTGTTCAAACGTACATGAGAACAGTGCAGTTTACACTCCTGTTTCAGACTCATAGGGCTTTCTTGAGGGAATCATATTCAAACAAACAAACAAAAAAAACACACCAAGAAGAGCCTCAACAAAATGTTGAAGAGCCTTCACTAGGAGTTCTATATTTAGCAAGTGTTATTTCCGACAGCCCTCTGTAGTGTCCCGGCTGCAACCTTTAACAAAGGCCCCACTCTGAGCCAGAGGCCCGGCTCCTGGACTGGGTGTGGTGATCACCTGCTGGGCAGTTGTTTCTGCCATCTCATTGGCCCTGCCACGCTGACCCACTTGGGAGAAATGGGTGTAAATGCCCGCTTACCCCCTCACCATTCTGGCTGAGTCACTGGGCCTTGCCAGTGTATGTACTCCACCATGCATCTACCAACGTGTTCAGCTTTTCTGGGCATGTTGTCACATGATCCTTGATGCAGTTCAATAGAAAGACACTTTAAATTTCAGTGACAGGAATATCTTGAGGAGGAGCTTTCATACCTATGTCAAAAATGTTATCAAGCTTGCCCATGTTGAATATGAACGAGAGGGGCTTTGCCACTGTATTTAGCTCATCACCACAGCGTTGTGAGGAGTAAGGACATTAAGTCACTTTTTAGGCCTGGGAGTTTACCTCGGAGCAGGGCTCGTAAAGGCACTTCCAGCCAAGGGAGTTGTGGGATGGCACGCGCCGCACAAAGCAATTCAGCATTCTAACGCCCTGTCACCTAGCTCACATTTCAGCCATTCTTTATTCTCTGCCAGAGTTTCCAGCAGGGTGTAAATTGTGCCGCGCTATAATTAATCCATGTCAGGTCAAAAAAAGAAGGAGAGAGAAAGAGAGAGAGAGAGAAAGAGGGGAAAAAAAGGTTGGAGGGGGAGAAAACGAGTTGAAGTATGAGGTGCCTTTGATGATGCAATCGCTTTTCTTTTATTGTCGCCGCGTACTGTTTTGCATTCACAGGGAAATCTGGGAGCCCCAAGGAGTTGGACTGAGTTGGAGTATTTTCATCTGTCTCATACTTGCTAAAGCTGAATATGGAATGCCTTTCACCAATAGGCTTCTAAAGAGCCCAAACAAAAGACTAGGCGAGGTATGAACATCATTAGTACTGCATTACAGCTGTTCTGATCTAACGTGTGAAAACTTCAACAGTTACTTTTAAGGAAAGGGCTCTTGCTTCAGAAGATTGCTTTTATATCATCCCTGCATACATTTTTATCAGAGTTTGATCTCTAATCAACTTACAGAGGAAAATAGCAGAGTTCTTAATTTTAACTATAAGAAAAACATGATGTACATGCATAGATCTAGCTGTACTATTAGTCATAGTATCATTGGGGAAACAGATACAGACGTAAAAGCCTTGCTACAGCAAGTATCAAAAAGACCCTAACGTTGACTGACACAGTGAATCATTTAGAGGGAATGGAGTTCAAATCGTATTGATCAGGTGGATCTTTTTTTAAAACCAGGAGACAGCATGTACACGAGGCCATTGTTAGAACAGCGACATTTTATGTTTTATCAAGCCTCTTTCTTTCATGGTCCACCTATATTACTCCCACCTGACATTTTTTAAATTACCCCACCCCAGCCTGCTATCCTAATCCACCTTGAAATGTCAAAAATCAAAAAACACTTGCAGACATGTCCAGCCACTCTGTATACCCAAACCACTGGGTGCAGTGTGGCTCATATTTACTACACTATACAATGTAAAAAATCCAGTACTCTTATTTCAATTGACGCTTTACATAGGTGGTAATAATATATTTTTTTAAATGTCTTTCTTTACCTTTTTTACTTTGTTATGTCTGGTAACATTCCTTACTTACTTAGTAGCAAAGTAATGAAAGTAAAGTGTTGGGTAAAAATACTGATTGGGAAAGTGAGGTTGCAGGGGTAGAGGGATGAAGTTGAGCAAAGGAATTCCAAGCGCACATTTTCTTTTTTCTTCCGTTTAGACTTTGAAGAGATAATATATTTCAATCCTGACTCTCAAAGGATGAGGGATTTTGGAGTTTTGCTGGAGCTTCAGTGCTCATTTAAACCATATTAATCTAATTACTTGCTTGATTGTGTATATTTCACATCGGAGTGGAGTCCTCTTCCCACTCAAGGATATGAAGATGCGCAACCAACTGAGGTGCACTATTATATACCTATAATAAAAATTGCTGAAGCTTGCAGATGAAAGAGAGACTAAATGGTTGCAATTCATCACACGATTACACCAATTATGCTCTGCGACTTTGGACAGGCCTGGATCACAGACCTCTCTGCCTGCTGTTCTGGGCATCAAGTGCCACATACACACAAGTCTCTGAGATGCTTCTGCCCATTTGTCTAGCTTCTGAATACCTGAGTACACCAACATTAATATCTCATATTCATATATTCTCATTTCTCAACAATAATTCCTGATCATTGCATCCACCCAGTCAGTGATACTTAGCAATTTGGACATAGGATACTAAAGGACAATAAAATATTCACTCAAGATTTAGTCAGACCTTGTGGCCACAATTCCCTACTAGGAGTTTTTCATGTGTTGACAGTACAGTGGTGTGGCAGACCTTCAACTGATGGGGAATCAGACCTTGGTTTAAAGCGCCACTCTTTTCTCTTGCTTTTTACGATTGAGGCAGAGAATAATAAGATGTGATGAATCCAGTTCCCTTTTACTCATGTTGTTGTCTTACATTTCACATGTAAACCTTTAAATAATAATAATAATAATAAATTTGTCCAAACAAGTGTCTGCAAAAGTAAAAGTGAGAGAAATGTAGCTGCATTGTATAAAAATGTGTAGTATTCCGCATTATATTCTTTCCGCAACAAGAGAACAATAAATCTGCTCATATTGTAAAACCACCTGGAAGCTTCTTGGAAAAAGCTCTTTGCTATGTAACCCTAGCTCGGTGCAGAACAAGTTGTGATCGACAAAATCTTGTCGCAGATACTCTCCACTCTGAATATGATTTGAAATGGATGCATGCAGTCCGTTTTGAACAGTGAAACTGAGGAGGGGAGCGAGAAACAGATGATGGGAAGGTGTGTCACCATTTTGCTGGCTAGCACGGGTTCCTCCTGATGCATGGAGACAGGTTGAGGAATAGATTGGTAGCCTTGGGTGGATCAGGACAGAATCATTCCCTCCAGAGATGAATTAGAACAGTGGGGGAAATGAATGATCATGAGTTTAAATGGCCTTTTTTCTCTCTTTGGCCCTTTTGCTCCATTTCCATTTTGTCTGGTTTTACTTTCTCACATGCCAATTGTATATATGTTGCTCTTAACACCACTCAAATAAAATATTCGATAGACCATAGTAGAAAAGTATTGGAGTGAAACAGAAGCTACAGGGTAAATGCAAGGTCACTGAATAGATAGAAGCATGAAAGATAATAAGAGATACTTCTGACATAAGCAGAGCAAGTTTAATTTAGTTGAGTGTCTTTCCCAAATAAACTTTTGGTGCAGATACGTTAAGAGAGCGCAGCACAGATTGTGACTTGACCAGGACGCAGTAAACACACTCTGTGCCTTTTCATTTTACGTCTGATGTACCAAACCTGCGAATCGCGTAATCAGAGCATGTCACGCCCTAATATCGTACTTTGCGCTAATTTAGTCAAAAGCTTGCTTCAAGATATCAGACACGATAAGGACTTAACTTGGAGAAGAGTTCCAAAACGACAGGAAGAAGATGCCTCAGAAAAAAACAACAAAGGAAAGTGTACGCTGCATGCACGGAAAAACTCGACATTTCGGGTAGGATGCAGCCACAGTTTAAACACTGTAAAACACTGGATAATTGAGCCAGATACGAGTTTAATTTGTTAGATACAAATTATATTTTAATTATGGACTAGTTTGGTGAGGCCCATGACAACAAAGAAAGTCAGAGCAACAGTGTTTCTGTAGCAATTCCAGTTAACACAGAGGATACAGAATCAAAGGCTTCTCTAACCTCCTCAGCTTTAGCACGCGCAGTGGCGAACAAGACTGCATTAGAAGTTAGAGTTGCAGCACTAATAGCGAAACATGCTATAGAAGACAAGGATGAAGAATTCGTTACAAGGCTGGAAAAGTTGAGGAAACAAAAGGAAATGTTTAGCCTGACAAGTGAATTGGATGCAACTAAGGCAAAATTTGCTGTAT
Organism: Galaxias brevipinnis; assembly: GCA_036023535.2. Taxonomy (NCBI): domain Eukaryota; kingdom Metazoa; phylum Chordata; class Actinopteri; order Galaxiiformes; family Galaxiidae; genus Galaxias; species Galaxias brevipinnis. The sequence goes on from JAVQIZ010188837.1 coordinate 16,762, forward strand.
TAAGAGAGGTAGAAGTAAGGAGTAAAGCGTATGGATGAAACTATATGAATTTAGAAGGAATGGTAAAATCACAAAACACAAAGGAATTAATCAGTAAGGAACCCAACAAAATAAAAGTGGAAAGGATGCATGAAGATATAAAAGGAATCCAGGACATAAGCGTTACGCACAATGGGCCAAGAGAGAACGGTATCTCTGGTCTTGTAGTGAGTGGACTTCATGATGATGCATTTATTCCCCTGCCAGACGTTTACACACAAGCAAAGTTTCCTGTAACAAGAATTTACATTTCTTAATCAAAATGATTTATTGAAATGGTCATACCTCAAGGACGTCAAAATCTCCACCATTAATGCAGACATAAAATATTTGTTAATAGGCACAAATGCTCCTAAAGCAATAGAGCCCTGGCAAATTGTACATAGCCAAGGAGGAGGTCCATACGCAGTGAAAACACTGCTGGGATGGGTAGTTAATGGGCAAGGACAAAGGAGAGCAGTTAAGGGCATGAACTGGCAATGACATCCCATTTCACACAGTCAACAGAATCTCATTTCAGAATCTGCATGGTTGTTGATTGCTTAGTACAACATTGACTTTACTGAGAGATCTGGTGAGGAAGCAAAGGAAATATCCATTGAAGACAAACGCTTTTTGAAAATCTCTGAGTCAACCAGCATTGTGGATGGACGTTGTAGTCTCACGCTACCATTTAGAAAGGATAATTTTGTTCTTCCAGATTATTCCTGCATTGCTAAGCAATGTTTGCTGATCCTGAAATGGAAATTCAATAGGAACCAAGAATTTAAAAAAGGACTATAGCACATTCATGATTGACACAATCACTCAAGGATTTGCTGAAAGTGCCAGAGGGGCAACTGACAAGAAAGGATGGGAAAGTGTGGTACCTGCCCCATCATGGGGATTATCATCCCAAAAAAGGGCATTTAATTCAATCATTAAATGCAGAGTTGCTCAAAGGCCCTGATTTAACCAACAGCCTCTGATGACTGACATCACCGCTATGTTCCACCAAGTAAAGGTTCCTGACACTGATGCTGACTTCCTGATGTTCCTATGGTGGACAGAAAGGAACATGTTGCAACCTCCTGTGGAACACAGCACGATGGTCAATCTCTTTGGGACAACTTCATCCCTCAGCTGTGCAACCTATGCACTTAGGAGAACGGCCAAGGACAACGAAGAGCATTTAAGGCTGGAGGAAATAGACACATTTTTTGCATAATTTTTACGTTGATGATCTGCTAAAGTCAGTGCCCTCTGTAGAACAGAGCTGGGACAAGCAGGTGCCTGTATGCATCCGAGAGCAGTGGTTGAAGTAAACAGCCAGTCTAAAACAGATATCAGACTTTAAAGTGCAACGATGCTTTAATGCTAAAGGAGGAGTTCCTTAACAACAAAAGATGGCTCCAAAGACCAGAAGTTCTGTGGGAAGATAAACAGAACTGTCCGGTCGACTGTGTAGAAACTTCACTTTCACAGGATGACCCTGAGGTAAGAGATCACATACAGTAAATACAATCTGCACCCTGGAAGAAACGGGTACACAGGAACTAAAACATTTTTCTGATTGGACAAAACTTAGGGTTGCAGTTTCCTGGTATTTAAAACTGAAGTATCTATTGAAAGGACTGGTGCACAAAAGTAAACAGAGTGAGGACAGAGTAGTCACAAGAAGTATGACGAAGGACATAACTGACCACACACTAGATGGTCATACAGTAAGTCTCGAGGACTTGAGGAAAGCTGAAGTTGCCATATTTCATTATACCCAATCTCAGTACTTCCCAAAGGAAATCAGAATGCTTGCAACCAAAACACCTGAAGTGAATAAACAAAGTGCACGTTACAAACTAGACCCAGTGCTGAAAGAGGGCATGATAAAGGCAAGGGGTTGGCTGAATTGGACACTTGTAGGGGATCAAAGAAAAAGGTCTGTCATAATTCCTGAGAGCTTGCATGTACATTTGAGGCCAAACGTTTACATACACCTAGGCTAAAGATATTCAAACACTTTTCTTTTGGCAAGTCAATTTGGGCATCTACTTTGTTCATCACAGAGGTCATTTTAAAATAATCAATTCAAGAGAGATTTATTTCACTATATCAGAATTCAAAAGTTTACATACAGGGTCAAAAGTTTGCATACACCTCGTTAGTATTTGATGGCATTGCCTTCTAATTGCTTAACTTGAATTAAACGCTTGGGGTAGCCTTCCACAAGCTTTTCACGATACTTTGCTGGAATTTTTGCCCATTCCTCCTGACAGAACTCGTGTAACTCAGTCAGGTGTGTGGGCATCCTTGCTCGGACACGCTTTTTCAATCCAGTCCACACATTTTCTGTGGTCAGTGCTTTATGCTGGCCACTCCAAAACTTTCGCTTTGTTGTCTTTAAGCCATTTTGTTACAACTTTGGAGGTATGCTTAGGATCATTGTCCTGCTGGAAGACTCAGTTGCGGCCAAGTTTTAACTTTCTAGCTGAGGTCTTGAGGTGTTGCTTCAGTATTTCTAGATAATTCTCCGTCCTCATGATGCCATCTATTTTCTGAAGTGCACCAGTTCCTTTTCCAGCAAAACACCCATGATGCTGCCACCCCCATGCTTCACAGTTGGGATGGTGTTCTTCTGATTACATTTTTGTTTCATCTGACCAGAGAACCCTCCTCCAAAAGGTTCGGTCTTCATCCTGGTGATCACCTGCAAACTTCCATCTGGCTTTTGTATGCCAGTCTTGGAGTAGGGGCTTCTTCCTTGCGAGACAGCCTTTCAGGCCATGGCGATATAGGACTCTCTTAATGGTGGATGTAGATAATTTGGTACCTAATGCCTCCAACTCCTTCACCAGTTCCTTTGTTGTTGTCTTGGGGTTCAGTTGAACTTTTGGACCAAAGTTCGCTCAGCCCTGGGAGTTCATTTGTGCCTCGTTCCTGAACGATGCAGTGTCTATGTGGTCCCAAGATTTTTGTATTTGCATACAATTGTTTGTACAGATGCTTGTGGTACATTCAGTTGTTTGGAAATTTGCATGGGTATTCAACCCCTACACATTAGTATTTGGTAGCGCCACCCTTTGCTGCAATAACAGCCTGAAGTCTTTTGGGGTAAGTATCTACCAGCTTTGTACAATGTTCGGGAGTGATTTTTGCCCATTCTTCTTGGCAGATTTGCTAAAGGTTATTCAGGTTGGTTGGATGACGCTTGTGGACCGCAACTTTCGAACAGTGCCACAGAATCTCGATGGGATTGAGCTCTGGACTTTGACTTTGCCACTGTAGGACATCAACCTTTTTGTTGTTTAACCACTCCTGTGTTCCTTTGGCCTTGTGCTTGGGATCATTGTCCTGCTGAAAGGTGAAGTTTCTCCCAAGCTTCAGTTTTTTAGCAGACTGAAGCAGGTTCTCTTGCAGTATCTCCCTGTATTTTGTTCCTGATTTTAACTGATGCCCAGTCCCTGCTGATGAGAAGTATCCCCACAGCATGGTGCTGCCACCACCATACTTCACTGAAGGGATGTTGTTTCTTGAGGCATGGCAGTGATAGGTTTGCACCACACATTGCTCTTTGAATTGTGGCCAAAAATCTCTATCTTCATTTCATCAGACCACAACACCTTGTCCCACATCTTAGCTGGTTCACTCTCATGCTTTCTGGCAAACTCCACATGTGCTTTGAAATGGTTGTTCTTGAGTAATGGCTTCTTTCTAGCCACCCTCCCTTACAGGTCAGTATTCTGCAGAGCTCTTGATATGGTTGACTGGTGCACCTTCACTCCACTCTCAGCCACCGAACTCTGTAGCTCCCTCAAAGTGGTTGTTGACCTCTCTGTGGCTTCCTTCACTAGTCTCCTCTTTGTTCGGAAACTGAGTTTTGAGGACGGCCTTCTCCAGGTAGTGCCTGGGTGGTGTAATGCAGCTTCCACTTCCTCACTGTTGATCCAACAGTGCACACAGGGATATCCAAACACGTGGATATTATTGTGTACCCTTTTCCTAATTTATGCATGTCTATTACTTTTTCTCTAACCTCCCTAGAATGCTCTTTAGTCTTCATTTCACACCATTCCTTCAGATTCTCAGTCTGAGCAATGATCATGAAACTGAGAGGGGGGGGGGTGGTTATGCAGAAAATGTGAGCTATTCTAATGTTCCAGAAGTGAGGCCAATTGTAAGGCCTGCAGTATCCATGTTAGGGCAATATTTCTCATTTGTGTCAACTTGTAGCTTCCAAAGCACAGGGGTTGAATGTTTATGCAAACAGCATATTTCAGTTATTTATTTATTTTACAAAAAATCTAACATAAAACTAATGTCACCTTAAAATAATTAATTTTGAGGTTCAGTCTTTTGAAATAAAATATTAAATCAAAATCTCAATGTATCAATTGTAATCCAGACAATCCGATACGTTACAAGGGGTTGAATACTTTTGCAAGCCACTGTATATGTATGTATGTAGTATGTAGTATGTGTATATATATATTTATATACACATACACACACAGTACCAGTCAAAAGTATGTATATAAATAATGTATAATCATAAAGGCAATGGCATGGGTGCCATAAATTTTGCAGCTGTTCAATACTATCTCATAACACAGCATCCCCATTAATCTAGTAATTTTTTATATATGTGCGAGCTGTAAAGGAGTATGTAATAGTTGAATAATACACTGCCATTACTTTACATGGAAATGTAGCCTTGGGGTGTGGAATCACAAATGGGTCTTGCTCTTAATTTCTGTTATGATAAGTTCCATTGCTGATTGGCTCCGTAAGGGGCAGATCCATCTTTATAGGGTTTTATGAGAGTTGTGAAGACTATTAGTGCAGATCATCCATTTGGCTGATTTATGGGTTTTACAGTAGGCCTACAGTATGGGGGGGGGGGTTTCTGAGGCCAGATAGGGATGGGAATATAACTAATGGCTACCCTGTAGCTATAATATGAATACAGAAGTGGAAGCAGAACTGAGAGACTCCATCACGTTTTTCAACTGACTTTCCCAAAAGGATAATCTTAACGATACTACTAAACAGTGATACAAATAGTCGAGACATAATAACACTTTTTAAAGTTATATATATATATATATATATATATATATATATATATATAAATATACACACACTGTGTATATATATATATATATATATATATATATATATATATATATATATGAATACAGTATCTAATATATATTTATTTAAATGGAGAATAATAAAGAAATTGGGTTTGTCTAGCTCCACCGTTAGTCTC
>JAVQIZ010188859.1:0-17215 GCA_036023535.2 Galaxias brevipinnis
ACCAGGATGGGGGTTTACGAGTGCAGGGGGAAGTCAATCCACTGGGGCACCATAAATCAAAGCAAGAGAAATGAAGCAGGATTTCCTTATTGAGTCGGGAGGATCTTTGTATTGGTAAAATAATGTGCAGTTACCACAACCCCACCACCAAACCCCCAAAAATACAAGTGTGAATGATTTAGATGAATGTGAACAGTCAGCGTACACTCTGGATATGAGTGATGGCTGTTGTTGAGTTTAAAGATAGGGTGGTGTTCTCTATCAGACCCTAACCTTTTCCCACTAGTATTCCTCACATTTAAAACATGAATTACAACCCCATGCTACTACAAAAAAATTTGAATATATGAGTAGAACATCTTATATGTGGTTCTATAAAAGCATATATATACCGTGAGTATGTATGTCGACATACTTTAAAATTAACAACAGGTCTACCTCTGATTAGCCAACTGATGCTTCCTGTGCCATTAACAGGCTACTCAGACGTACTATTCATACAATTGTAAATAAGCATCTTTTAGCATGCTTCTGTTTTGGTTTTAGCTAGTGATGAATATAAAATGTTAATGAAGGTATAGAATAAAAAATGTATGGAGTTCAAGGACATTTTCTATCAATGGGACATGGAAAAAAAAGCTTACTGACTTAGCAAAGAAATGGAATTCGTTCACCTGAGCATTTTTCCTCTGTCATCTGGTTCTCAACAATCCCCCCCAGCTCCTGACATACAGTGATGGTTTACTCAGTTTGAAGCTTAGTATTCCAGTCACACTAGACCTCTTCTTAACATGACATGTATAAAGATGTGAAATTAGCCCTTACCATCAACATTCAGGTTGACTGTGTCCTGTGTGTCCTCAATGCCGTACACCACCTCACAGCGATAGGTGCCCGTGTCGCTAGCCCTGAGTTTGACCACTGTCAAAGAAGAATCGCCCACGTCTTCAGGGTGACTGGGAACAGACACACGACCTTTGTAGCTGGAGCCAACTTTGATGACTCCATTTTGTGCCACTAGCACGGTGGTCTGCACATTGGCCTCCATTTTGGTCCATTTGATGCGCAGGTAGTCGGTGCTGGTGTTGGTCTTCATGAGAGGAGCGGCGGTGGGAAGGATGGAGAAGAAGCAGGGAAGGTTGACTTTTCCTGAGAGGGAGCCACTGACAGGCCTCATGATGGTCATCATGCTGGAGGCTGGGAGACACAACAAAAGGGAAGGTTGCAGTATTGTGGCGGTATTGCCAGTGATTTGATTGAAAAAAATATCTATCCACACAGTATGTAGGCATACTTGGAAAGGGGAGGGAATAGGCTTTTGGAAACGTGTAATTGATACCACTTTGGTTTACAAGTTCAATGGAACTTTCATTTTGGGAGGGTGTGACATCACGTTGTGCCAGACTATAAAACAACATGCATCATTGCTCCCAAATTGCTCTCTCCTCATCACTGAAATGATGGGTGTGGAAGACTTTGGTGACATTCACTGAATGTGGTGTAAAAATAAATGGGTAATAGTTGGATCATATCGTTGTGTTAGCTCTCAAAGACCAGTTTCCTCTAAAGCACCTAAGCCACATGGTGAAACAATATCTCAATATCTTAATTCTCTGTTCATCTTCAGACATAACACATCATTTCTAAAAATGCCAGATCATTGACTGAATTATTACATCTGAACGATAAGGTGAACTGATGACCACTAGGAGCGGCAATGTGGGGAGTGCTTTGGAAACGGTGGGACAACCCCTGAGGCGTGTGTGTGCTAACAAGAGGGCCTTAATAGGATGAGAGGTGAAACCAGCTGTTAGCTCCAGACTGGGACTTTAGTCTAATTGAAAGGTGTCTGTCCGTGGTCAGAAACAAAGCCCGGGATACAGGGCCTGAGCCACAAGTGAACAGCCTGTGACTTAGTCCTGTTAGGGTCTGACAGGCTCCTGAACACTAACGTAGTAGGGGATAGCCTGATGAAGCCTCCATAGTTTAAGGAATCTGGTTGTATCAGAAGAAAATAATCGAACAACAGAATCCAAATCGATAGGATAAGATCTGGAATTTCTGATCTGTCGAACTAAAAATAAAAACAATGTAAAATCAAATTGGCAGTCACACTTACCCATTGCAGACGCAGTTTGACAGAGACAGTATAACCATAGTAAATGTGTCATACTCAGTATCATCTTCAGCCTGCCAGAAAAGAAAACAGTACTTCTAGTATTACATTACAGTTTGCATCTTGGAAGATTACAAATGCAGAATTGAGTAAGCCTTCTTTGTGCATCCCACTGCTGAGAGCACATCTAACCAACACAATGTTATGACATTGTAAAGTAGTATACAGACTCAGTTATCCAAATAATGGTGGTTTGGTGGCAATTAACAGGTCTGTGCACTTCCACTTGATACGTGGGTGGTAAGATTGCGGACCCCATTTAGACAGCCTTTTGTGGGGTCAAGCTTCAAACGCAAGGGGGATGCAAAACCAGGCTCCCTGTGAGTGCCCTCATTTGCACCGGGACTATGTAAACACCGGTGATGGGTCACAGTCACTGTAGCTGTATAGCCACTCAGAAAGCCAAGCTTATAGCCATTATAAAGTTAAAAAAAAAAGAGGTAAAGAAATAAACTTCAACATTTAGCCTTGTTGGGTGCATTAGTAGTTCGATAGAAATAATAGGTATAGTTAAGACAAAAAGTTAATTTTGAGCTGTCACACATTGCGCTCCATACAAAACGTGATCGACCATTATTGACGTCTAACCACACGTAGGTCGAGAGGACATAAGAGTCATATCGACATAACCAATAAATCAGTCAAAATAACTTGTATGTTAGACAAAGCTGTTAGACGTTTTTATCAAGAACACAAAAATAAAAATCAGTCGCTTGGATGTGTTTTATTAATTTGATTTTGTATGGATCAAAGTTATGTTTGGCTTCGAAAGGATAAGCCAAACAGATGATGCCCACTAACCCACTGCGAAGCTGACAGTCATTGATTCTGAATTTCACAGTGGGCTACTTCCTAGCTCACCGTGGATTGGCAACTAATTCGAATCCATGTGTTCAATTTAAATCTTTGACAAAAAGCTTAAACCGTTTTAAAATAGTAAATAAGTTACTATTACAAAATAAGGCTATTTTGCTTTTAAAAATATTAACGATTGTACTTACTTAAAACCAATATGTAATTCCGTTAATGAAAAATAAAATGAACTTTTCTATTACATCCAGCTCCAGTCCCAGAGGGTTAAATGCATGCGTAAAAGTGCCCAAGTAGTCTTTATCCTTATTTATTCCCGGGTTCCGTTCATTTCACCTGGTTGTTCAGTCAGGGGTCCAGCTCCAATATTATGCTTGATGTGATCCGGGCAAGAGCAATCCAGAAGTGCAAGCAAGTAACAAGCTTAATTCGAATTTACACCCTCTGTTGTGTCGTCAGGGTTGGAGAGGAGGGGCGCACTAGTGCCCATCTAAAAAGTGAGTGGACACCTTGGGTTGACACAAAAAACGCATAATTAGAGCCTGGGTCCATGAGGAACATCCTCATCCAATAATGTTGTAGCACACACAAATCACTTGCACTGTTTTAACACTTATATCCCAGTTACTCATCTTCGGACCATGGCATCTATCGCAGCTTTCAGAGTATCAATCAAACTGGCATTGCAAAATTATATATTATTAAAATTGCTATTTTGCATACCTTTTCCCAACCAATTTAATAAGAGAGGCCTACCTTTCCAAATAAGAACAAAGAGATGCGCCGTGGAGAGAGCGCCGGTCCATCTGAAGCGCACGATTGTGCGCGCTGTAAACTACATTTAAAATTGTGAGTGTGAAAGTTTCTCATGGACGAATAGGTGCAAAAAGTTTGAACAAAAGAGTCTATCAAACATGCAACATGTTTGATAATAATGGACTAAATGTAATATTCCTGTATAACCAGGGTGGTACGTTTATTGTATATAGTGCCACTATCAATACTATTAGTGGCCAACGAAATATTTTTGCCTCTTCAAACTATTTATTAGATAACATATCGATTTGCTTATGTTTCAGTTGACTTTAAAATTCTGACTTGACAGCAGTCATTGAGCTCTGCATATACTTCCCATCTGAGTAAATGAGTAGAAAGCATGGCTACATGAGGTTAAGCTGGTGTACCTATAATCATTACTACCAATGGCTATTACAGATAAGAGGGTTGTCTGTATTAGGAAGGGGGAAGTGCAGTCTCAAAAGGATCTCATCGAAGTTAAGTAGTGTTTAGTCAACAGCAATTGCAAGTGTGTGGTGTATGTGTGTGTGTTCTGTAAGAATTTGTATATCTTGAGAAACCAGCTCCAAAATGTTCAACAAGGCAAAAGACTATTTTACCAAGTGAAAACTTTTTTTTAATTTGTTTAATTGAAGTATCTATTATCACCCCTGTTGATACAGAATAAAGCAATAAATAAAATTAATTTAATTCTCAGAATATACCTGTTCAGTATGCCACACAACTTAAATCGACATACAAATTTAAGCAATTTATTTTAACAGTTTGTTTAATGAACTGAATACATTACATCAAAAAATATTATGTAGCAAATTATATTAGTAAGCATAGCCGATGTCCAAATTCACATTTTGGAAAACGGTTTAAAAATTAAAATACAATTGTAATAAGAGCTTCTGGTTCCAGATTCTGATATGATTCTGATGTTCATGAAGTCATTAGACAAGTCCACTTTTGCTTGGATGGCTTTGGAAAGCCTCAGTGCAGTCAATTCGTGGAACCCTCAGCTAATTCTTCCTTGGTTTTATTCTGACAACCACCGACCCCTACAGAGAGAAAAAACAAAGAGGCACGTTAGAGTCCTGCGGCAAGCTAAAGCAGCGCTATGAATGACACTAATGACGTATGTTCACAGAGATCATTATGAACAGGATCTGTGAATCCAGGCTGACAGACGGGTTTGGCTGTCAGCGCTGGTGGCACAGGCTGACTGTGTACGACACCTGAGCGTTGTCTCCCGGACTGCTCAGACCAGATGATAGCTGGAGAGGCGATAAACTTCTCATGGAGAACAAGGCCCTAGCACCCTGGGGGCCCTTGTAAAAGACTTAGGTGTCTCTTCCATGCCTGTCTGCACTGTAATCAGTGCAGAGATGACCACTAGTTACACATCACACACCTTCCCTACAGCGGGGCTGGCCTGAACTAGAAAGATTGGTAAAAGAGTGGCTGTTAGTGTGTTTGTGTGTGTGTGTGTGTGTGTGTGTGTGTGTGTCAGTGAGGGAAAATAGGAAGCAAGTGAGTGAACGTGTGCATTGAGGCCGCATCACTTTCACTACCCACACTTGAGCTATGTACCTATTTACCAGTCAATGTTTCGATGTTCACAGCGGCTCCATGCTTTGATAACCTCGCTCCATAACTTCCTCTACAACATGGGAATATGGATTGGCCGCAACAGTTTTAGGATAGAGCACTGACCTGGTATCAGGGATTTACCTGCTGATCCCAACTTAATTAACAGTGCTACCCAAATCGTAGGGTTACAAACATCATTTGATGGTCTCAAAGTGCAGTCTGCAAACCAGCTTAGTATAAAGTTAATAGTATAGCCATATAGAATGTGTGGTAACCCATCCTGTGTAACTTAAGAAGTCCTGTTGCTTTTCAGCTCCTATTAATTAATGACTCACTGAGGGAACCAAAGAGTGTTTGACGCTATAGAGGGGATTCGCTATAGGCCCCCGACGATGGCCCACATATCACATGACCTATAAAGGTGGGTTACCTCCGGCCCCATGCCAACTCGGTCTGCATTAAAGACCTGTTAAATGTCTCTGATCTGAGGCTACACGGTCAACTGAAAAGCCAACTGCAAAGATAAAAGGGAAAGTTATTTTCTGATCATGGCCAAGACAGACCGTTGCAGAACTTGCAAGTAGATCAAACACTGATGACTAAACAAAAATGAACAGATGCTTTCACTAAGAATTTGAAGTCGTTACTTTTGCTCATAAATAAACAACCTGACATATCTGACAAAAGCAAAAGTTTAAATGAAGGTGACTTTTGGAAAAACACACTACACCACTGTCTTCCTTGTAATAAAACCAATCAACTGGCACAATTGCTGTTTCAAACAGAGTAAAAGTGCTCACACTGACAGAGAGCACTGACCGGCGATTTCCCAAGTGATGAAAGCCATAAAAGGGTTTTGTGGTTAAACCAACATTCAGAGCAGAAAATGTGGGAAAGTCTAAGTTGGCTGAGGATCCCTGATCCTAGAAGTTGGAATGTAGGCCTAGACCACCACAGCTGATCCTCTACAGATTAACGTCTAGGCTATGTAAAATCTGTAAGACGCTCAGGAGCTAAAACACACACAATCATTGATGTTCATTACATCAGCTGTATGAATACTTTTCATTGGGATGAAATCATTCCTTAACAAAAGGGTTAAACCACTACCAAATCATACAAGCCCATTAAACCTTTGGCAACGTTAGTCAGCTGGCACTGAAAATGGCCTGTAACTAATGCATAAAAGAATTATTCTAGACCAAACACATTATATATTTTTTTTAGCTTAAAGCAAAAATACAACTGAATCAACAGAGAAGCAGCAGAGTGTTTCCACACTTTAAAAATAATTAAAAGGACTGGAGCTGAAGGCTAGACCGGTCTAGTGAAAAAATGGCACGACTGTCTTGACAACCCCCCACCAGGTGTACATCATAAGGGCACAGCAGAAGCCAGGTGTCAATCATGTCGGGGCAACTGAGAGGCAGTCAGCCAGCGACAGGGTGGTTGAGGAGATGGGTAGCCCAGCCATCAAAAGAGCTCAGCAGCACCATAATAAATATGTAACATGCACATCAATGTGACTGTACTAATACGCCTCAATGTTAGTATGACACCAGCATATTCATGGTCGCCAACATTACCGAAGCCCTCAAACTTATTAATGGATGCCACCAGTAGTGATCCTAAGGACTATGCTCCCCACGTCATCACAAGGTCATAGGCATCTGGTAGTGTTTTGAGTAGATTACAATAAGGATTTGGGCCAGGAGCAAATCTTCCTAATGGGGGCTCACAACACTTTGAAATGAATGGTTATAAGGATTTGTCAGGTCACACCCAAATCTGGGGTTCTGTAAGTTCATCATTCTGTTGATTCTTATTTGGCATCATGTAATTCATTCTTATTATCCATGATCCATCACATCAAAGGTGGGCTGCTGAATAAGTGACAGCATCATACAAGAATACAATGGAAAACAGGTACTAAATCAGACAAAAACAACTGAAAACGGTCATAAGTTACTATCCTTGATTTAGTTCTGTGATTTTAAGCAGACATTTTCAAACATGCTTGCATATGCACCGACCAACCAACCAAGCGCACACGCACATGCACACACACACACACACACAAACACACTCAAAGACGCTCACACAGTCTGTTCAAAGAGGTAGAGCAGGAAGACTTGCTGCTGTTTTTGTATTGCCCTGAAATCTATTCCTCCAGGTTCTAATGGCCGACCTGCTGTTTTACTTCCATACCTGTGCTGCCCCTGGTGTAAACAGCGGCACTGCCCACTGTGAACCAGGGGACTGTTGCGTAATGCAGTCTGGCGTTGCTGGGCACACGCTACCAATTAAACTTTGAGGGGTTAGAACCTGACATGTGAAATGTGTTCAGATACTGCCAAGACATTTCAAAAGGTCCTTGAATCAGATAGCGAGTAGAAAGTAAAAAAAATAAATAAACTAATAATATATATTGAGCCAAATTATCTTGCATAATTTCCTTTAGCAATACATTTGACAGCTAATATTTTATAGAACATGCGAGGCATCCCAATAGGCCTAGGAAAAACTGGATTAACAAAGGAAAGATTTACAAACAAAACCTCTGCAACAGTGCGTTATAGGTGCTATTTCAGCAAACAAATCCTCACTTATTCAAGTCTCCAATGTTTACTAGTTGCCTGTCGGAGCGGATTCCGACATTGCAGGGCTTACAACCCGCCTAGCATCAGGACAAAGACCACTCTGTCCATCGCTGCTGCTGTGGCAGGGAAAGAAGCCGAGCCGGAAGCCTCCGGTTGTACTCCTGAGAGCGCGGCACACAGGTGCACCTTTAAGTGAATCACGATGATAAGCGGGTCACTAGGTCTTCAATTTAGGGTTGGCATGGCAATCAGTGCTCTCTCACTACCTGCTCTAACCCTTGCAGCCACTGTCTCACATCATTCAGACTTTGAACGTAAAGTCAAATGTGTAGATGTATTGCCTACGTAAGGCCTGCAAATAGAGCCAAGTTCTACTCTTTGTAAATTGTGGTATTTTGTAAGTGAGTGAGAAAGCCAGGAGAAAGCTAAAACGGATTGTAACATAAATATATATTTAATATACATATAAACATTAAGACTCCTCTTCACAATACCTAGAAAGTAATCTATCGAGAGGTCAGACAGCCCAAGAGACATTGCGGCAAGGATTAGATTAGCAATAGTGTTGTAAAGGCTTCAGCCTCTTCGGGTTGTCATTAGCAGCTGTGTGAGTAACTTCAGGTCCATAACACACAGCAGACGGGCCCAGGAGTCAAGAGGTTTCGTTTACCAGGTGACTTTATTAGTGCAGGGACACCTGGACTGAGTGGAGAGAAAAGAGAGGGGAGATGTTGAGAGAGTCAGTCTGGGGCAGTATGCTACCCTGTATCCCCTTCTCCAGAGTGCATCAAAGGACAGGCCAGGTAGCGGTCCAGAGAATAAAAAAACTAAAAATATAAAAAATAAAAAAAGAGGGAGAAGGTAAAAGTAGATTAACTAGATGGGGAGTGATAATCGTTTTGACAAGACAACACTTTATCCTGTTTATGAAGAGAATGTTGGAGACATAAATAAAGCCATCTGAGGTACAATGGGCCTCATTCACCAAAATCATCCTTTACGTTTTTTTCTTAACTGACTTTGTTAAGAACCAATTTAAGAATTAGATTCATGATGTGCTCTTATATTGATGAATCCCATTCTCTTTGTAAATTGAAAGCGCATGCTAGTTGTTAGTTATTAGTTGCGAGAGAACTCGAGAGTGAAACTTAAATGTAAAGACAGTGGAGTACCGGACTCCAAACACAGAAAAAACTTCAGCGGTTCTGAAGTGGTGTTACTGCTAAAAACAGAAGAGAGACGCTGACCACTGGAGGGGGGAAGGCTTGCCAGCGCTGAACCAGCGCCATTATTGGAAAGACATCACTCTGGGGTGTGCCATCAGCTGGGCATATGGACACAGACCTGAGCCCGTGCATGAATTGAAGTGTTAGTGTAGTGTTTATTAATTAAAATATATATATATATAACGATTTGTAAAATAATGCAAATAATTTATAAGAAAAATATCATTTTACTTTAAATCCAATAATATTATACAACTGTAGAATTGAAGAAAAATGTAGTAACCAATTATTTCACAGAAACCTGTCAACACTCCTGATGGGTGGGTGTGTGGTTCCAGACGGTCTTGGTGGCATCCAAGCTCCAACTGAGGGTGCAGCCTCTAGCCTCTCTAGAGAAATGACTTTCATACAAGACCCCAGTCTGGAAACTACACCGCACCCTCAGAGTCCTCAACACAAATGCATCACAGTTACCCTGATGTCCTTGTTGCTAAACAACGACCAACATCTATGCATGTTCAGTCTCAAACTTTGAACTGAGCAGAATAGAACTAAGGTTACAGAACAAAGAAATCAAAATGCTGCATTGTATTTTATTCGGTAAAGTAAATAGGACGGACAAGAAGACCTCAGTTAGCTCTCTGGATGTAATTTGGGGTGTGTGTGTGTGTGGTATCGTTCCAAATGTAATATGTCAACTCTGGCATTCACATGGATTGACCACTCCAGACCACTGTTGCTTGGTTGTCAATGTTATTGCTGCGTGCTTGTGTGTGTTTGGTGGTGTGTTGACATGCCGACAGCAACTTCAAGGCCAAGAGAGAACAGTGTAATTCTAGGAAACTGGGGAGGCCTATAATCATGATGTTAATGAGTTCTGGAGAAGGACCATCTTCGGGCAGAGAGAAAGGGAGAACAGAGAAAACTACTGCATCCCTTTTCTTTTTCCATTTGAGGCATAGCTTAGGCACTCTGTGTATTCCACTCCAGACAACTACGCTATTAGCCAGCAATAAAAGGCTTACAACAAATAATTTCAGGCAGTAAAAGAGCCAGGGTGCAAATGAGAGAACTCTAGGTTTTAAATGGAGTCTACAAGCTCCTCCTTTTAACTTCCTGCCAGGCAAGCGATCCAATAAGTCTCTGGAATTTTTCTCTGAGATAACAATGTGAATATTAATTACAAGATTTAAATAATAGTATTGAAATGTCGGCTAAATGCTCATGAGTGAATGCTATGGAACCAATGTACTGGCCAATATTTGAGTGGTTCCTCCACTGACCTGGTCTTCAGTCCAGATTGATGATGGACTTTTTTTACTGTGGGCTCTGTGGATGGTGGAGGCGATGTTTCCGGCTGGGCAGGATATATGCGCTGTCAAACACACTATCGTCTATACAGCTGTCCAGGTTATGTTGGCTTCTGCCTGGGTGGGTGAAACACACGCAATCCTTAAAATCCATGAAAAATAAGAGACCCATAAAAGAACATATTGTGTCAATATAGCATACTACTATATATTATATTATATCTGCACCTCCAGCCTGAACACTATGACTGTAGAGACCGGTGTCAGGTCTCAAGAGGTAGCATGCGTAGTTTCAGCTATGTGTTGGATGCAATAAATGGCTTGGTACAACAGTGAGTCCATCTGCACAGAGACGGAGAGTATCTTATCAACTCAAACTCCTCAATCTTCTGGCTTTCTATTTCTAAAGAAATCCACTGATTGTTGCTGCTAACTCGCCAAGATTAAGCTCTGTTGTTGTCATTGTACTGGATGCATAGAGATTAAATGGTATCTACATATTAGAAACAGTCTGGATTAGTAGTTTATTTAGTTTAGTTGTATATTTCTTGCTAAGTCAACATGTTCTTTTTGAGATTCTCCAGAACCTGTGACTTGGTCCTCTGATGTTTCACTTGCATCTTTGGAATGACAGAGTTGTATGCTTCAAACCCTAATTATCACGTCCCAATTACACACTAAGCCCATTTCACTGGCCAGGGATTGAGTTTTCTTCAGTAGGGACATCTGTAGGAGGTTTATTAGGGGGTAACCTCAGATAACCTATGTTGACCCCAGATGACCCCCTTTTCAATCCTGATAGGATGGATTATAAATGACAGGATACAGGATAAAAAATGTACATACAATGCAAAGGGAATGCCTTTATATATACTTAGCACTCTGAAACGTCTGCTGCATGTCTCCAGCTGGGCACTCTCGCACTCTCAGACACTCTGTGGTCAGGGTCCCATCCTGACAGTCCCCATTCAAACACTCCCTCATTTTGTTGCTCTCGTTTACAGTCATCTGCATCTTAGAACTGACCCCTGCCAGCCTAACGTTATTGGTGCTACGTAACTGCATGGCCCTGGTGAGGAAGGGACTGGGAGTGTGATGTGATCGAGGCGTTCTATGAAGCAAGAGCCATACTTGTTGGTCTGGTTTCCCAGACCTCCACCACATCATGTATCATTGTAAAGAGGAGGCGGAGGACATTTTGGGTGGAAGCCTCCCCCCCACACCCCACACATACTTTGCATAACCCGCTATGTGCCACCGTCAAGTTTATTGGCCATAAAGATCGGAGTCATACTAGGACTTGGGAGAGCCCGAATAAGGCCTGTATCCTCACTGTGATTCATGCTGTAACGACCTATGACATCATGTGTAGTAACGGGAAAGGGCGAGCACGTGCCTCTTCCCAACACTCCACCCCAAAGTCTGACCCACGTATTGCATCGCTCTACCCAAGTGGGTGGGATGAAGAGAATCGTATTATCGAGACCAACCTTTTCCCAAGACAACTTTTTAATAGGGTCCAAACAAGTCTATTTACATTGCGTGGTGTGAAGTCAAAAAGCCAGCTAGCATTGAGGTGGGCTAAGTCTTTACCTCGCCATGGGCATAAGCTCTGATGAAAGACTCCTTCAATCAAAGTCATGCAGCAAAAGGAAAAATGTATTACATGTAAACTGTATAGGGAATAGGTTATCGATGGTAGAACTAATCAACGGCATAGTATTACAATAAATGCGAGGGAGAAAATCCCAGGTGCACATAAACAGAAACAGACTCTGATATGTGGTCAATTGATCAGACTAGGCCACTTTACCTTTGAAATAACTATTTTATTTCCTCAAAAAAAAGAAACGGTGATCTAAAAGTATATGCAATAGATTGGTGATTAATTAATATAACTCACCTGCAAGATCACCTAGATCCCACCAACACACACCTGTTATAAGGACAGTTTGAGCCTGAGACAAGTGGAAGCTCTGTGACGGCTCTTCTCTCTGACAAGTGTCCCCACCCTCTGCTGTGGCTTTGAGAACATCACTTCTATGGAAAGAACGACAGGCAACAGAAGACAAGCAAATGGTGAGATAGACTGGGCAAAGAAGGATGGAAAGAGGGAACAGCTTTCAGGAAATTGTAAATATACCGAAATAGGATTGTTCGAACACAACACACGAGGGACTGTGAATGAGACAGACTTTAGCCACTCATCTACGATTAGAACAGGACTGACCGCACAGAGGGGAGGTTAAAGGCAGCACAGTAAAATATATATTAGCCACCACCTTTCAGTGGCCTGAAGTGGCCAAGTTACAAAACACACACGCACGCATGCATGCACACGCACACAAACAAACACACCCAGCCAGCTGTGAGTGGAAGTAATCTCCTAACTCTTCATACCCCTCATCATGGCTTCTCTGGTCCTTCATCTGTAGGAGTTGTTTGACCCTGTCCTGCAGTCCCCTGATCTTGGCCTTCTTCTCGTTGAGCACCATGACAAACCGAGAGTACATTTCACGCTCCATGCTGTCCTTGTCCTGGACATGGTGCTCCAACCTGGAGTCAAACACACACACACGATCACAAAGTCTGCAACCGCACCCAAGCTAGACATGAGCTAGTCTGCTGTCTGCTTGACTCATAAACAGCCCAAACCCAAAAAAAAGGAATGAGGCACCTAATAGCTAAATAAATATTAGAAATCGAAAGATGTCAAGCACATGTGCATTCATAGGAACATTCCCCAACATTCATTGGTAGGTTAAATGGGTGCCTCCCTTCTCTCACATGGATGAATAATAATGGTACAAGAGTGTTACAAAGTGGAAGAAGACCATTGCACAGGTAAAATATCAATAGATAATGTACACACAGGTAAACACACACACACACACACACACACACACACAGCAGCTTACTCAGTGAGGAGTTGTTGGTGCTCCTGTTTGAGCCTTTGGTTCTCGTCCTGTAGCTCGTGATTCTGGGACTCGAGGTCAGTGCTGCGCTCCAAGGCGTGGCTCATCAGCTCCCTGTTTAATTCAGCCGGGCCCGGGGCTGGCTGCAGCTCTGCTGAGCCCACTGTCACCTGGGTCCAGACATGAAAGACATGACAGAGAGAGAGAGATTGCAAATAAAGGAGGTGGCCTGGACCCAAACAGAACCGGTCCTATGTGTGAAACTCTATAATCATAGCATGGAATTGGATGGCCGTTTCCTCCACCAAGAAAAGTTTGGGTTTGAAAAAAGTACGTGCATAAAAAAGATCACAGCTCAAAGTTGAAAGTGTTTTCAGTTCTAGTTCAGAGCAAAACTTGTCTTTTGTGGAAGCCTACCTAAAGAGTATCACTTTAATGATATTAAGGTTAACTTAAAAGCTTATTTATGTTTAAACATGCCATTATATTTTTATTTCAAACAATGAAGCTGACATCAAATATTCCTTATAGACATAGAAAAAGTTCCAGGTATATAAGTCTAGAGATATAGGAAGTGGATTGTAATACTCTTGGCATCCGACCAAAGGAAGATTCAATTTGGGTGTACAAGAAATATGATGACAAATTGTCTATCAATGTCACTGCAACACATTGACGATGAATTGAGCTGATCCAGAAGGTTTTCTATGAAAGTACATTTCTTAAAAGTTAATTTCTTAAAACCGATGCTATTCTCAGAAAAAAAAAGTTTGAATCAGGTGTCTACTTCTTTGACACACACACACACACACACACACACACGTACAAACACGCGCACACAGGGTCCGGTCGTGATGCGTTGGAAAACCAGAAGGTGGCGAGGTGCTAAATCTTCACTGGGCCACATTAGGGTCGCCGACCCACTATAATAACGCCGCTGTCTTCAAAGTTCTCATAAAATGCTTGTCATTTTTGTCGAGGGCTGGGGTAGTTCTGGCAGGCCACGCAGCTGTTTTCCTTTGCATGAAGAACCGCAGCATGTCAAACAGAGCGGACGCTTGCTCCCTATCTTTTCCCCTTCCTACACAGCTTCCCAATCTAATACATTCTTTAATCTCAAACCACGATTAACTCTAAAATTATTTAAAAAATATACGGGGGCAATGATAGATTACATTGAAGTTCAAATCGACCACTTTATAAGAATGATAGTATCACACAGAAGTGATTTTCAATTGTATTTTCAAGGTTTTAGAGTTACATTGTTTTGCCACAATTTCTTATTAGCAAGTCTTAAAAAAATCAAATAGTCCTTTTGGTTCTGAGTACACATTTCGGATAGCAAATCACTTAAAAATGCTGGCTTAAGAGATAAGTGTTTTAAGTTTCAAAAATGTTTTAGTTTGCACGGTGCACATGTAAAGCTGACTGACAGAGATTCAGATATCTTCCCATATTAAAAGCAAACAAGGCTATAGCCTATGCATAGCCCAGCTACCGCTTGCATCAGTATTGATGTAATTCTGCTGCCTGACAAAAAGGACCTCCCAAACAATGGGAGCTGATCACTGAATAACAAGCTATGTAAATCAGTGCTTTATAGCTCACTAATGGCATTAGAGAACACACAAGATCAAAGTAAAAAGATGCTCAGAAAGCCTTTTAAACTGCTGAGTGCAATGCAAATATCACAGTGTGTTCTTGTGCATACAGTACTGACTCTCAGTGGTTAAGAAACCTCTTTACAGCATTTCCTTATCAGGCAACGTCAACATCTTAAGGCAGCTTGACATGCTGACATGCTGCTTTATAAAGTTCCTTTTGCACAAGTTTGCGTGAGTGCATTGCATACACTTAGCGTTCATCTTTGATTCAATAAGCTAATTGGCCATTATGCGAGTGCGAAAAAAAAAGATCCAAATAGGCCAAATAGGCTATGTGGCTGTCAACTGACAATTAGTGGCACCGCAAATCCTCTGAAGGCTTTGATTCCATCTCATCTGTCACCTCTCGTCTCAAATCTCCCGCTACTCCTCGTGTCAAAGCTGCTTCCAGTAGAAAGTAACTGTGTGATAAATCAAGATCCCAGTAGAGGATAATGTGAGGGCGCAGGCAGTGGCACAGTGAGACTTAACAGCTCCATTGCCTCGAATGGCAGCAATATAACAGGTTGGTTTCCCAGTCATTAGTATGACCTAATCACAGGTCTATAGGTCTATTCACTGACTCTATACTGTAAAGCACAGTAAATCTCTGTGACCCGGGGGCTGAGAAATGCATGCGTCGCCGTGCCAGTGGTTTCTGCTGTCTCATTAGGCTCTGCAATAATAGCGTGTGGATAAGAATGACGCTGGTAGTGAGGTCTAGGTCTATATGGTGTCAGAACACACCAGAAGAGCAAGCTATTCTCTGATAATCATGCATGTCTCCCTTGTCTTTGGAAGGAGAAAGGGAAACGATGGGCTGGCCCAACAGAAAAACCTGAATGTGCATGTGACCTATTAAACCGAAACACGTCATCATCTTTATCCATGCCAGAGACATTGAACAAAAAACGTCAACCTTTTACATTCTAACTCTTCTGCTTAGTTTTCCACTGGGGAACTTCAGTGATACAGGTAAAGGTCAAGTCTGCACTGGTGCCAGTGTTTGTCAGGGTGTGGGTGCTTGTGGGTAATTCAAGATATGCAATCTGAATTGCCTGCACCTAAATCCATGCCCACGTATTAAGTAGCTGTGGTAACCTGTGTCTGTAGAATAAGGGCAATCTAATATTGTAAACATTGTTCCCTCCCATAGAGTAGATGTATTTAGGATTGTGATTAACACAGTATATGCGTCTTTGGATTAATCCTACTCTTATAACGCCTCTCACAACACTCCTGGTCAAGTGCATGGCAAAATATGAGTAGGTGCAATGCCTGAGTGTGTAATTGTTCAGTCAGTACCAATGAAAAGAGATAGAAGAGAAAGGACATGACGTAATAACTGAGGTTAGCATCAGAAAACAAAAGAATAATGGAAAGTACTTTTTATATTTAGGGAGGTAAGATCTGGGACAGAGGTCATGCACCAAACATACAATCTGTTGTAGAACTACTTACAAACTGATAATAATGTTGAGGGATCTCTTACACCTGTGTAAGCAACAGACAATTGAGAAACGCAGTCCTGAATTTCCGAAGTAGGTTAATATACACGGCCTATGTGGACTTTCTAAACACCGATTTAATATAGCGCCTGAGTGAGTGTGTTATTTTTCCCACAGACACTCAGTACCAAGTGAGTTTAAGGTCAGACACAGGACATGCAATATCGGTGTGGAAGACAAGAGACAATGGACAGAGAACAAGGCATTCCACATAAAAATGTTGTCCTTGAGGAACACACTCTGTTCTTATAAAAGCAGTGGACAGTGCTATTTATTCAGATTAAATCTTTATGTTAATCTTTCCGGTCAACTAAACTTTTTTAAGCAAAAATGGCATTGTTGGCTTGGCCATATCTTTGAATCTCCTATGTATGATCGAGGCATCCTATCACTGAGGTTAGGTTTGTTGGATTGCCTAGTTGTTTGCCCTGATCTAACCATTACCATAATACAATACAGTAAGCTATATTAATCTAGGAGAACAAACATTATAAACTGCAAAGGTCATATTCGAACAGATCCCATACTGTTACTATTCTGCCTTCCAGGCACTGAGTGCTCTTGAGCACTACTAGTGGTCAAACTGGTACTGCAACTAGTGCCGTAATCAGGAAGTAACGCACGTGTGTTTGTTATGGAAATGCCAGCATA
>JAVQIZ010188879.1:0-14650 GCA_036023535.2 Galaxias brevipinnis
AAACATTGTTTAAATATCAAAGCAATTTACATTCTGTTTTTAAAACCTGTCCGCTTATGATCTATTTTTCTCCCTACCCTGCCATCCTCCTAACACTCGGCCATCTGACTGACTGATAATGAGAAGTGACTGAGGTTGCTGCCATGAAGAATTCCCGCAGTTCTATTGTTTTTTATCCATGTGGTTGGAGATACATCTTGGTTGGTTACCAACTGTCTTTGTCAAAGAAACTTTGCAAGCGGTCTTGAGTTTCATTTGCATACACTGTTTTGAAACGGCTACTTTCATCGGAGACTATGTGTCATCCGGATATTCTGTTTTCAGCTGTAAGCCTTATGTGCCGGGGCTGAGCCCGGACAGCCCAGCCCAATTTAACCCCTGCCCGTACACATAGTCTTGTGTGTCGTTTGGGGTCTGCGTGTTGGGGGGGGGGGGGTTCTGTGTGTTGGGGATTCTGCAGACATCTGCTCCCTACCACTGGTTGATTATTTAGTGTTTGTATAAGACCCCAGGCGGGGAAGCTATCAGAGCAGCAGACACACTTGGGACCCCATAGTAGCCTAGCTAGTTGAATCAACGTCTCTCTATGTAATCAAAAACAATAATAATATTTATTTTCACATTGAAGTGGAGGGATTATAAGCACTCTAATAATAAATGTTATTTTCTCATTTCAAGTAAAATAAGGGCTGTATTTAAAAAGATTATATCAAACTGGGAGCCTTTGAAAAAAAGTGCTTAATTTTTTCCCCCCAGCTAAACCTAAGCATGGTGGCTTCATTGATTAATACAGCTGTGCACATCCTGGGTTATTTAGTTATTATGTTTACTTAGTAGCTGATGATGCTGACATTCCCAGACAACACACCCTTATGGGGCCCAAATGGGTTGCACCTTGGCTGATATGTGGGGCCCATTTAGGATACCCCACTGGGGCCCAGCCAATTTTGTCCTCAGTTTCCATGGAGGCCCCACATGGGTGAGCCCAGATGAGCTGATGAAGAGCCCTTGATGGGCTCCATACAGTGCCCATATGCATAACCCCAGTTTCTCCCATTTGGGGCCTAAATGAGTCTGCTTACATGTGTTGACGATGGTGGTGATGATCTAGTACTCTTACGGGCCACAGCAGGTATATATATATACCATATATATATATAGGCTACCATATTTGTCTGCTTGGGGTACCTTATTTTACAGTAAACTCCTAAATACATTATTCAATTTAACCTACTAAAAGGATGTAAGTAAATGTAAAATGTATTGCTTCAATGAAGAAAGACCAGTAGTATAGTTAATGCTTTTATTTTATCAAGAAAAATGTAAGGTGCTCAAAAGACCATAATCTGCAAACCCAAAGTTTATCTGTTCTTGCATATTTGAAAACACTAATATTAAGAATTCAAAAAAATTAAAATGCAGTGCATCTCCTCCATCCTCACTCTAACAACAGCCCTTTAAAAAGAGGACATAAGTGAATTAACCATTTGCCAAATTCCAACTAGGTTCACTCCTTTTTAGTGCCTGCTTCACACTTAATATAACTGTATGAAAATAAGTCTCTAACAATTAAGATAACTTTCACTCAGGCTATTTGTTTGTCTATTATTTAAGAATTTTATAGAAATGGAAATGTTTTATGTCACGCCAACTCTGTGAGACGCCATGTTAGCTAACTACTTCAAACTTAAGGGCCCTGTTTCGCGTACAGGGATTAAGCCAAGTCCTAGAATAAAAAACATTTTGAATGGAGATTCTCCATTGACTGCGAGATTTAGTCTAGAACTAAACATAATCCCTGTACGCAAAACCAGGCCAAAGCGTCTAGCTGTACGTCTAACATGTCAAGAAACCAAACTAATGTTTTGACTAACATGATATTGTGAAACAGCTAATACATTTCACTTTTCAGTTTCGATATTGTAGTTCTTACCTTGGGTACGCTGAAGTAAAAGTAACCGAAAGGGACCTGGGTATTCTTGAAGTCTCCTTCGAATGGCAGGCAGCAATGGTGGCGCAAGTGGAAAAGTGAGGAATGGGGGCAGCTTGAAGTAAGGGGCATGTGGGGAGCAACAGGATGAACGGGGGCAGAAGTAGGCGGTATGGGCGCACTCAGTGATTGGTTGGGTGTTTGATTGGCATGTTACGTCATGGCTTTGTAGAGCATTTTCAATGGTTAGTTTCTCTTTCCTCAAACAAGACAGATTTATTTATTGAACGATTTCATGCTCCAACATGCAAATTAGGATGGTTCTGATTGGACTGTAGACTGTCAGTCATGTAGACCATTGCGAATCACAAGTTCACAACCTGATGATCACAACCGGCATTTTGTACCCCTCGTGATTTACTAACTTGTTACGTCGATAGGTAGGCATACAGTAGTCCTAACAGTCAACAGTTTAGCTAGTTCAAGGTTGTTAAGATCAAAGTAAGCAATTTATATGGATAATCGGCTATAATAGCCTGATTAAGGTCAGTGAGTAATCTCTGGAAAAACAAATTCATAATAAAGTTCAGTCATTGAAAGAAACAGCATTGCTTCGCAGTGAACTTTTAAAGCATAGGAGTTAAACTGTAAACTGTTCCAATCTCAAAGAAGCCAGCATCTGTTGATTTAATAGTCTACCACTCAGAATGTAGATTGAAGAGATGCTCTATTGAATGAGATTTTCTCGTAGCAACATAGTCTCTAACACTGTGCAAAATCATAAAGTGTGCGTGCATCTACATTTGAGTGACAGCAAAAATTTCCAATCGCCTTTTGCTCCCCATTCTCCCACTCTGAGCCTGCAACGCCCAGCTCTCCTTCTTCAGGAGGTTGCAGTTACCCATACTTGGGAAAAGTGAAGAATGGGTATTGCTGCTGTGTGTGTATGCTCGCACGCTTGTTCCAGATCGCGCCAAACCTTCAACCTTTATTTTCACTTTCCCAGGCTCCATTTTTAATTTATATGATCAAAAGCAGAAAATAAGTAATGTATTGAACCTTTTAAAGAGCAGGAAATTGGTTGGGCAAAAATGCATAATGAGTGTTGGAATTTTTAGATTAGATAGAAGTGTCTTAAACTTACCAGCTATAACATTTGCACAGTAACCCACAATAAAAAAATATTTATATATAATATATACAGTGGCTTGCAAAAGTATTCAACCCCCTTGAAACTTATCAGATTTGTCTGGATTACAAATTATACTTATACAAAACTTTCCAGTTAGTATTTTTATAGGAAACTCATATGCTCTACCAGTACATTTTCAATGCCAACATTAATTATCTGTAAGCAGATCTTTTAAAGAAAATTAAAAACTGAAAAATGCTGCTTGCGTAAGTATTCAACCCCTACACATTAGTATTTGGTAGAGCCACCTTTTGCTGCAAGAACAGCCTGAAGTCTTTTGGGGTAAGTATCTAGTCAGCTTTGCACAATGTTCAGGAGTGATTTTTGCCCATTCTTCTTGGCAGATTTGCTCCAGGTTGTTCAGGTTGCTTGGAAGACACTTGTGGACTGTAACTTTCAAACAGATCAACAGATTCTCGATGAAGACATTAACCTTATCGTTGCTTAACCACTCCTGTGTTGCTTTGGCCTTGTGCTTGGGATCACTGTCCTGCTGAAAGGTGAAGTTTCTCCCAAACTTGCAGACCGAAGCAGGTTCTCTTACAGTATCTCCCTGTATTTTGCTCCATCCATTCTTCTTTAAATTATAACGCGATGCCCAGTCCTTGCTGAGGAAAAGCATCCCACAGCATTATGCTGCCACCACCATACTTCACTGTAGGGATGGTGTTTCTTGAGGCATGGGTAGTGTTAGGTTTGCTTCATCTCATCAGACCACCAACCTTGCCCCACATCTTAGCTGGGTCACTCCCATGCTTTCTGGCAAACTCCTGACGTACTTTGATATGGTTGTTCTTGAGTAATGGCTTCTTTCTAGCCACCCTCCTACACAGGCCAGTATTATGCAGAGCAAATCCAGCAAATGCGAGCTATTATAATGTTTCAGAGGTGAGGCCAATTGTAAGGCCTACAGTGTCCTTGTTAGGGCAATATTTTTCCATTTGTGTCATCTTGAAGCTTCCAAAGTACAGCGGTTGAATACTTATGCAACAAAATAAAATATTAAACAGAACAAAATCTCAATGTATCATTTGTAATCCAGACAAAAAAAGTTTCAAGGAGGTTAAATACTTTTGCAAGCCACTGTTTATATATCACTTTGCTAGATACAATTTCATTTAATTCTACTCTTTCATTTTGGCGACGTAGGCCACTTGGGACACATCCAGTACCCATGTTTGCTGTCTAAATGGTATGCCCATTTCTAGCCCATGTATATTCTTCTGGGTTACCAATGTGGGCCCCAACATCAACCCACTTGGTTTTTTTTCTGTACCGAAATGTTATCGAACCATACCTAAAACGAAGCAAACCACAAAGAATTTTGTGAACCGTTACACCTCTACTGAGTAGTATATCAAGTGCGTGTTTTTCACTGCAGTAGCACAAGCTCCTGTAGTCTATGTACCACAAACAAAGTCAGCACAAGTACATTTCAAGTATTTCTTTGTCATAAAATTGGTTTGAAAGCACATTTAGGATAGTTTACAAAATAACACAAATTATTATTTATTCTTTGAACAGATAATTATATAATTAAATGTGTTTCTTTAATGAGTGAATGGTTATTTATTTTATTAAAGTGATTGGTATTGGCTTGCTGTGGCAAAGGTTTTTGCTGGCATACAACAAAAATATCATTTGCTGTTAGTCAGGGTGGTCTTACTGGTGAACAAAACAGCTTTCCTACCTTGTCATAATAGTACCGTAACGCGCGGCTGAGCTTGTCATAGTTCATGTTTGTTTTGTTCTTGCGGAGTCCCCATAGGCGGGCCACTTCCTCAGCATCCAACAGCTTAAACTCTCCGTCAGAGGAAGTCCAGGAGATGAGGTGACGCTGGTGCTGGTCTTCTAAAAGGTGGAGTAGGAACTGCCACAAAGTGATGGAAGGGTCCATGGCTGCCACACAGACACATTTACAGAACGGAAGAAATATATAAATAAAGAAGGAGGGAAAGGCAAAAGGAAGGAGAAACAAACTGACGATACAGGAGAATAGGAGGAGGAAATGCGTTTGAATAAATACTCGTTGTTTTATGTTTTATTCATGGAATTAGGAACTTTGTTACGAGTATCTTCATCATAGTTAGGGATGTAATGGTCCCTGGATTAAATCAAATCAGTTTGATAGGGCCTCATTGGTTCAGTCCACATGTGTACCACATGGATAAACCAGATTATTAACTTTTTTATTTTATGATTAACATTTTACTGCCATTTTCCAATAGCATACACATTTACATACAGTTAGGTAGAGTAGATTTCAAACATCTCAAAAATATTAGCATCTGTATTTGTGCATTAAAAAGCACAAAACAGTATAGACAAATGTAAATATCTACAACTGAAGTGATTAGTTTAAAAAAAGATTTCCATGCGTCAGCGCAACATATAAAAACAGCAAGTGACCCATCTTGCACAAATGCAGAAAGGCAAAAATACCATGGACAAAGATTAAGGGGGGTGGGTTATTGGCGAGTGCAAGAAGGGGTGTGCGAGGTTTTTTCCAGGGAATCGGGGATTGTGATCTGCACACCTAACGCAGGCTCATAATGGATATATTATTTTCAGATTTTTGTGAATTGTGGGTGTTGGTATCTTGTCAGAAAATCTGTAAGCTAGTCAACAGAAAATTAATTCTACAATTTGCATTGTTATAAAAAATGTTTATGAATGTGCTATATTGCAGAGTTGTAACGAGTCACCAAAAATTGGGACTCCAGTCGAGTTGAGTCATTTGGAAAGGAGACTAGAGTGCAGTCGAGTCTTCTATCTGGCTGAATTTGTTTTACAGATTTGAATAAAAGTAGGGGCTAGTTGTGTATTCAGTCAAAATAGCCTGATTTGACTGCCGATCTCAGTCAAATCGTTGCAAAATGTGGTTATGAAATGAGGATAATTTCTTTCAGGCTATAGGGGGTGCTGAATGTCTGATTTTATATAGGATTGCTTGGTTTATCCCAGTAAATCATAATATATAGCCTTTCACTCGTCTGTGACTTTATTTATGTCAGGCAGTTACGGCGGGCTCCCTCGCAATTCAGCAAGGTCCTTTTAGTCTAACTAATGCTGTGCTGCGTCTCAAATCACATTCTACTACTTTTTTCTTTCTTTCTGCCCTTAAGGCTCCAGTATGCGTCAAGCGAAAGCAAAATAGTTCGCCTTTACCAAAGGTAGGCGAACAACAATCAGCAAAGTGACGTCGCTTTGGTTGTTCATTCGCCTGGAACTGCGCAGCCCATTTTTTCTAGCTCAGCAAAAGCAAACAGCGGTGAACATCCTATTGTGATTGGTCCAAGTATATGGCGGGTGGGTGGTAGCATGCTCTGACGAAAGCTTTGGATGGCTGTGTTTGGTTTCTGGGTACAGCATTTACTGCTTTGTTTTGGTCATAGCAGCTGTAATTTCGAAAAAGTTTGGAATTTTATCTTAAACTACTTACTTTTGAGAGCAGCTTAACTGAAGAAGTTCAAAAACATGAACACTTTTAAAACTCATAACCATTCAATGTTTTGTTGCGATCCATATCGTTTGGTTCCCCCTGCTGTATTGGTGTGTAAGCTACCGCAAACTCAAATCAGAAGCGAACAAGTATACCATCACAGCCTCCGCAAACAAGCGAAAGAGAACCAAGCGAACAGGAAAAGTATATTGGAGCCTTTACTAAGTATGTACTATTGCTTAAAGTACACATACTTTGTCATAACATCCGTAGCACCAAATTTGAAAATTGTTGGTGCGCCATCGGTGCGGAGAGTCGATGTGACGTATCTTACGCTTTGCTAAGCATTGTGGGTCAGAAAAGCCAGAAAAGCATGCTGGCTAGCATACTGTCAAATGCTACCAGATGTAGAAAGACATCCTGTTTTTTTTGGCTTACTACATTTGACTTATGTATTGGGACATACTAAATCTTTTTCTGACTTACTATATAGTCGGTTAGTATGGGTATTGGGACCCAGCCTTGATCTCCGTTTCGTGACTTTGTTCATTCTGTTATCAGTACTAAATTCACCATAGACCACGCTCATATTGTTTACAGTTATTAATACTGCACAGCGTTGGCATATTGCATTATGTTTGTTTTTCTCCCGGTCCACAGTATAATTTTTAAAACCAAACTCGACCACTGCAGGTATGTTAGTGGACTTTAAATGTTTGTTCCAGTTGTGTAGAATGATAAGCTAATTCTTTCTGCCCCTTGGCTTAAACACTATAGACACAGAGCGTAATACGTCATCAGAGGGAAGACCACGCTCCCCATGGGGGAAAACAATCCGCAAAGTTTAATGGGAGTGAATGGCAGTGGCGGCTCACCAGCAGAGGGCGATAGGGCACAGCCCTCCCTGGCTCGCCCAGGTTTTTTATAATTATTTTATTATTACTTATTTTAAGCATCTATGTGTTTAAAATGCACAAAAATATGTAATATATTAAATATAAATCATTATATTTGGGGTAAAATACGTTGACTGTTCATCCCATAGACATATCTATGTCTATGGTTCATTCCCTCTCTCTAGATAGAGCTTCTGGGGCTGTAGAAAAACAACCCATTCAGTGCAGCAGTACCAGCCAGAAGCTGACATTAGAAATGCACATAGCAACAGTGGCAACATAAATTTAGCCAATCAGCGTCCTCGAATTTTCTGCCAGAAGGGCTGGACATTTACAGCCCCAAGCAGAGTCCGCCTGTGGTAGAGAAAGTTGGTTTGTGATCTACCAAAGGATCCAGAGAGAAGAAGATCATGACTAACGCAGAGATGCAAGACCCAGGATGTCAGGCGCCTGCTGACTCGATTTTATCTCTTCATCAAAACCTTTTAGAAAGAAGAACTTTCGTGGAGAAAACAAGAGTGAAATAGCTTGGACCAGATCAACCAAATATTAAACAGGCTAGCCAGAACAGTAAAGAAAAGTACAAGCGAGGCTTCTCACATAGTTGGTACAAGAAGGAGGCTTGGCTAGCTGGATGCAGTCATGCAAATGCCGTTTTTTTTGCTTCCCATGCCTGCTTTCTTGAACAGCTGGGACGGATACAAGGTGGACTGTGTCAGGAGTAAGGGACATGAAACACCTTTCTGAAAAAATTTAAAAACATGAGTGTTCAAGGGCACACATGGAGAATACGGTCAAACTAGCCAAGCTTGGCACTCGGCAGAGGATTGGGGTGAGGAAAAAATGGAATAAGTTGATAAGAGTAGAAACTTGAGCTCCGTTCCTTATTTTTGTAATAATGTTATAATCCCTGTATGATCAAATACGCTACTTAAACAGGCGGCAGCACAGTTTCACAAAGATGATTTAAAATGTATTTCAATGGTAAAATAATCTGTATTGAACAAGCATTAACACTTAAAACAATAGACTCCTGCTGATTCTATGTCTGCAGCACTGTCCACTTGTGATACGATCGGCAGAAGCCTTAAAACAAAGGTTGAGCTAACACGAGAACGCAGGGGAGACTGTGGACGGTTGCAACACTTTTTGCATTTCTCTGTTACTCACAGACTAATTGACAGACCAGCCAAACTTGTATATATTAAACTTATATCCGTCTTATAATTACAATATTTATATGAATGGAAAAAGTCAGATGTTGCAATTGGCCCCAAGTGGGCATTTACACTTGTGTTCAGTTCAGTGATGTCAACCAACACACAAGGGCTGACCACCCCCATTGCCTGGTCGCTGATGCTGGAAACAAAATCATATCCGCATTTTCTCATGGAAATGCATTTCTAGTTATTATTATTAGGGCTGTTCTCAGCGCCTTAACTACACCCACAGTTTTGACTATCGATTCCATTCCAGTGCTCAAAGGTCTTGGTTAATGCCGTCTAATGCGCTAACATGTAGCTAAGTGATCGGTTCACGTGTTATATTTTTCATTATCATTTTTTATAATTTTTTTTGCCCATTGAAATGACTGGGGAGAGAGTTTTCACGGTCATATACCGCCATCTAGCATTGATGTTATGTATCTGCATGATTGTCTTGGCTATAAGGCCGAACACCAGTTGTTAACTGCATCAATGACTCTGTCTCTTGTGTCAGGATGTGTTCCCCCTGTTATGATGGGCAAATGTAGGGATAGCAGGCTGAAAATCACAGCAGTTAGAGGTTTGGGGAAACTAGTCAGCAGTATGAATTTGACAGATGTATGACCTTTCATTCTTATCGACGGTCAAACGCTATCTGACAGTAACATTCGACCAGTTGTTTTATATAGAAACAGAGCTTTTTTTTTAATTAAATCTCTCTCACAAATATATTATTATTGACAGAAATAACAGTAGTTTGTAGTGTCAATAAAGATGCAACAAACATAGGTTCTGTTTCCCCATTAAAAAAATATAACTAGACAGTGACGCCGGTCACTTATAGAAAACAATGTTCTACAGATAAAACTCGCTGAGGGAATGCTATGTGACAGCAACATTCTCAGTTGGCTATTGTCAACTGAAAGCGGAATGGATTCATTCGGACATGGATGATCAACCAAAACTGGCATAGGTTTATTTTATTCATGTAAGGGCTTGATAAACCTTTATAAAGTGAAGGTGTCCATAACAACAACAAATAATAAATAAGATCTAATGACTCCAATGACTAATCACAAAACTAATGATCAGTCAGGAATTGGTGTGTTTTTGAATAGCCTACTAATAAGCTACTAATAGTTCTTTACAGAAAAAATGTACAAGAAGCCTAAGAGGCCGTGTCCACTGAATGCGGTAAAACGCGAGGCGCTGCGCCTTTTCATTGAAATTTGCGCTTTCAACATGTTTTCAACGCGCTTTACCAATGCGCTTCACCATCACCAACGCCTCTTTTGTTGCTATGCAACCGTCATAGCATCTATGGTTAGTCTTGCAGCATGCTAGCTACTAACGTTACAGATTTAAGTCTTTTTCATAAAGCTAATGGGGGTGGTTAGTTATTATAGTGAACAATTATAGAAACCAAATCCTAGTCATAGTTGGAGGATTTGACAACTGTTCTTCCCCGGGTCTTGTACTACTCACTACACTTTGTCACTACACCAGCGTCACATCTTTTTAGGCCTAATAAATAGCTAAATTTTTTGAATGTATATAACTTATTGTTTATTTGAACATGTTACAAATATTTAATACAAATGATTCCACTAAAAAACAAACTTTTAATGTACAATGTACAACACCTTTTGGAAATCTGAGATTGCTGAATTAATATTCTTCAATGGCGGCATTTGTTTATGCATTTTTATTTTTAGTCCCGCCTTTAATCAATTTTGATTGGCCGGCTGTCAAAAAGTGACATTGATGAGCGCAGCGCTTTGGAAAAAGTTTAACTATTTTCAACTTGAGTGCTCCGCCCAAAATGGAAAAACGCAGTTCAAAAAGACGCGAGGCGAGTCACTTTGAAGAAGCAGCGCTTCTTCACATTAGTAATGAATGGGGAAGAGGCGCAGGAAGTTGAAAAAACGCGTTCAGTGGACACGGCCCCTAACTCTCCTTAACAATCACTCACTAAATGTTTACAACTGGGTAGATGGCCGCTGACCTAAAAACTATTAAAAAAATAAAAAAAATGTAATCCCAGTCAACAAACGGGGTCTGTAGCGCTGTCCACTCGTGCTGCGGTAAGGCGGTCACACATCACCATTTGCTTATGGAAATGCATTTTGTAGTTTCAGTCAAATTTTGTCCACTACACAGCGTGGTACAGGAGATTATGGCTTTGAAAATGAAATGTCAAATTCCATTTCCTTGTAATTTTCTAATTGTTACACATCTGCATTTAAATTTTAATTGTGACATAAATAATGCTTGCACAAATGGAAAATGAGGCAATAACGTTTATGATAATTAATATGAAAATTATAATGCTTTTGTGGAATTACATTTACATTTTCAAGTTCACATTTTCATTTGAATGAAGTCCCTTATAGGCTTCCATAGACCTGATAGGTCGGTCAATGTATTAAATAGCTTATATACTGTGCTAAATAATTACGTGATGCGTCAGTGACGCACACATCTTGTTATCGCAAAGTGATATTCTTCTTCTTATTATTATTATGTGATGTGTCAGTGACGCACACATCTTGTTTTCGTAAAGTTCGTATTATTAGGCCTATTTTTGGCTTAACTACACCCCCAGGTTTTACCCTATCGATTCCATTCCAGTGCCGACAGGTCTTCTGTATTGCAGTCTAGTGCGCTTACATACAGCCAAGTGATCGATTTGTGTCTTATATTTTTTATTGTTATTTATAATCGGTTTTTGCCCCTATTGAAATGAATGGGGACAGTTTTTTCACAGGCACATACTGCCATCTAGCGTTGGCGTTATGTATTTGCATGTTTTGTTACGTTTGTATACCGACTGTCTTGGTTATTACGCCAAACACCAGTTGTTAACTGCATCAGTGACTCCGTCTCATTATTTGGCATCGAAAAATGGTGTCAGAAATGGGATAGCTAAATCATAAATAACAAAACTCTGCGCCAACAGTTCAGGGCATCTGCACGAATGCGCCTGTGAGTATATAAGGTGGCACCGTATCGCTAATTATACCATAGTGAGTTAGCAAGTTTCCAGTTAGCATTAGAATTACAGGGCCGAACGTTTACTTTTTTGGGTGGTAGCACCAGTGCTAGCAAGCTAATGATTTCAGTAGCACAGATTAATATTTAGTAGCACACACAGGTGGGCAGTTAAACATGTTTTATCAGCAAAACAATTCCTAATTTACTTTTTTTGTGCACCTTCAGCTCTTTATCTCTATTGCCTTTTTGTAGGCATTTTAATATAAGTTACTGTAAACATGTGCAGAGCCAATATGAGGAGGGGGGTGGGGGGCTGGTGTTTACATGTCATTACATGTCAACCTAAAACAATAACAACTATGAAAGAAATAAGAAACTATGAGCTAGGCAACTGCAAGGACATTTCAACATAAAAAGCCAGTACATGATTATCAACTTATTCATTCAAGTATTTATTTATGTCAACAATATGGTGGAATGTTTCTGTGAAAGTGACGCCCCTGCTCCTAACATTTACGATGCACTCTACCTACTCCAGCGCAACTCACTCACACACATGCGAGTGGATACATATTTCTATTCGCACCACATAATTTTTTGTAGTATATCCTACCAAAACTGTCGCACTATACTGCCATGGTATTAGCACCTAGGCATGGATACACGCTTCTGCTATGAAGGACATTGTAGATTGGAGCACAAACTGGGCTAGGCTAGGACATTTTGGACAATATGTGGTTGGTTGTTTATGAGGAAAATAAAAGTACTGCTGATCCAGGTCCTTTCTGTGTGTAGTTTGCTCCCTGGTCACTCCCCGTGTTTGTATGGGTTTCTGCCAGGTGCTGCGGTTTCCTCCCACCACCATAAAAACATGTTTAGGGCTAATCCTCCTGTCAGTGTCCTGACCAGGCACTGGCATAGAGCTGGGGTTGGTCAATTTCTCCTTGGGGGGCCAGGTCTCCACTGCAAAAGAGCACTCGTGCTCAGTTGGACTTGCCTGGTAAAACAACGGTAAAAAAAACAACAAAAAAACTCGATTTCAGAATGGCACTCTGCTGAAATCTGAGGTGATTTTCCAAGGGAAGATAACTTATATTTGTGATATAACCAGTGTTGGGACTAACGCGTTACCGTAATTTCACTACTATTCGAGGTAACTAGTAAAGTAACGCGTTATTATTCACATTTGAGTAACTAAATTACAGTTACTGAAAATGTAAATTAGGTCGTTACTGTTATTTTCCCCTATATTGTGCATTTTACCGATAACAAATGTGTATTTTTTTTTGCCGCCTGGTCACCCTTTACTGTTTATGCTCAAATGTGACTCTTTCCTGTTTATATTTCTGCGTGCAGTTCGGGAGCTCACTGTTATATATAGCCCCCCTTTTTATGCCCCCTCAAAGTTAATTCATTAGTGTGAGGAAGAAGGTTACAGCAAACCACACATGCTATTTAGGTTTGCTAATGTTAGTGTGTTTCATAACAAATGAACACTTTTTAAGGGGTGCCTCTGGTATTCAAAATTCATACGTTTTGGTTCTGAAGAAAACTGTGGTAACTAAACTGGTAATGAACGTTTGCTAAGCACTCGACTTTAGTGGTTGTAGGCTACTTGTAGTTGTTAGCTAGGTAAACTTGGCATACTGGCTAGCTAAGTCACAGCAATGGTACCAGCGTGAACAAAACTTACTGTTTGCTCGGCTGATCTGGAGAGTGACTTGGACACAAACAGTACGGGAAATATACTTGTTGTTACTTTAAACTTAAAAAATGTTTTTTGCTGAGCATTTTGTGAAACTTATATCATTATATTTCGTCCGCTTTGAATATGGGAATGTTATTTTGAGCTGGGAATGTAAGCCATTAGTTTTGAGGCTTGTTGGTTGGCTATTTGAGACTAGAATAAAGTTGAGCAAATATTTTGTGTTATTCAATTATTATTCAATTATTATTTGTGTTGCTGTTTTATAATATATGTATATATTGGGGCCTATTGTCTAATAGAAAGTACCACAGAACGATCACAAGTTAGCAATGTGGGATAAAAAATAATGTCTAAACTTCAGTTTGAGTAAATTGGGAAACACAAAAGTTACAAACGTTAGTAACGCATTACTTTTAAAGTAATCTGTAAAGTAACTTTTTTTAAACGTTAACGAGTAACTGTAACTAACTAGAAATGCATTCCCTGCGCAAATGCGATGTGATGCATCGCAGTTATTCGACAGACAAGCGGACTGCGGTCCAAACCCTGTCTGTTGACAAGGGGGCTTATTGCCGCTAGATCGGTAGTGCCTCTTCATCATAATATAATGGTGGACACATATGACGATAAAGTACTACCGTTTCGTTTTATTTTCAACAAGGTCAGGCTTTCCCCAACACTGCTTTTATGTGTTCAAAAAGTATGCATTTATTGTTCAAAACAGGGTGGCATGAATAGTAAGTTCTCCCTGTCAACATACATACTCACAGGCGCTTTGCTGCAGATGTCCTGAACTTTCTGTTATTTATGATTTAGCTTTCCCACTTCTGACACCATGTTTCGATATCAAATAACGAGACGGAGTCACTTATGCAGTTATGCAGTTTTCAACGGGTGCTCGAGGTAATAGCCTAACCAAGACAGTCGTTACAAACGTAACATAACATCAACGCTAGATGGTGGTATATGCCCGTGAAATCTCTCGCCATTCATTTCAATGGGGCCAAAAACCGATTAAAAATAATAATTAAAAAATATAACACATGAACCGATACCTTAGCTGTATGTAAGCGCAACGGACTGCAATACCCAAGACAAGTGGTCACTGGAAAGGAATCTATTGGATCACAACTACGGGCGTTGATAAGGCACCAAAAATAGGCCTAATAATAATAATAATAAATATAGCTGCGATGGCAGCCATGACCGGGGTCTATGCTATTGCACTCTATGGCACATGGCCATGATTTACAACAGGCAATTGGGACAAGATAGCAATGTCA